>BQNB010020806.1:2217-65031 GCA_026074375.1 Tanacetum coccineum | reverse complement strand
AAACATAAGCAGCCAAAGGGCCAACCTCCCCTTGGCTTACTGTTTTTATTATAAAAGGATAAAAGATTTAGCACAAGAGTTTTACAATACAAAAAAGAGATGACTACAAAACAATATGAAACTAGGGTTTCTCTCACAGCTTAACAGAACTAAAGAGATAAAAACACATAGAAAATATTAAGAGAATGAGATAACTAAAATAAGGAAAGGCATTATATACCCCTTAACTCCAAACTTCCTGCTTAGACCTTGAACTCCACTTTCTATGACATCTTTGGTCCTCCAACTTTAAAAACAGAAACACTTCTTGCTTAAACTTTACTTGAATGACTCCCAAGACCATGTGGTTGAAGTGAAAGGTTGACATCATACTTCTTAACACTCCCCCATCATCCTTTCACCTAAAACACAATCAACAAAGGTTTTTAAATGAAGGAGATTTCTTTCGGTATTATATATTAACTCATAAGGACTTTTACTAGACAACGCATTAGTGGGTAACCTGTTGATTAAGTAGGTAGCAGTTAGAACAGATTTAGACCTCATGTTTATAAGTAAGCCTCCCCCCCACTAAAACATGAGGGATCTAGTAGTGTTCAAAAGATGTCTATGTTTTCTTTCTGCAAAACCATTCTGTTAGGGTGTATAGGAATTAGAAGTTTGATGAAAAATTCCACTATTTTTAATAAACACTTCAAATTTCTGATTAATAAACTCAGTTCCATTATCAATTCTGAAAACATCACATTTTTTGTTAAACTGGTTTTTTATCAGATTATATATTTCCATTATATGATCAAACACATCCATTTTTGTTAAAAGGCTCCCTAGTTTGTTTAGCTTTATGACAAATTTCACAAGGTCGAGACTCAGACTGAGTTAAATCTTTGATTTCACTTTTTAAAACACTTAAAATTTGGCAAAAGGGATGCCCAAGTTTATTATGTCAAAAACAAGTAGACACATTAGAACACTTAATATTACTATTATTAATTCTTTTACCTTCATCAAGAAAATAAAGACCACCTCTTTCACTACCAGTCCTCATCAAGAACTTTTGAGTTAAATCCTGAATTTTACATTTAGATCCATTAAAACTCACAATAAATTTGTTATCTCTAGACAACTTATGAACAGATAACAGACTTACATGATACCCAGGGACAACCAACACATCTTTAATAATCAAATCATTTCCCAGTTTATAACTTCCAATTTCTTTAACCTGTTCCACAGTACCATTAGAATGTGATACAGTTAGATTTAATCCGTTACATCCATTAAGTCAAATAGAAAATCAGCACAAAATGTGATATGTTGGCTGTCCCCAAAATCAATAATCTACCTAATATAAGAACTATATGTACTTATATTAGAGTTGATTTTAAAAAATCTACATGTATAGAAACTGATAATACAATTGTTAACCATGAAAATACCTGCAACACTAGCATGACTTGTGCTAGCATTACTTGTATCACTAAGCAAAGTCACCAGTCTTTGATACTGATCACTAGTAAGAGTGTGAGGGGCACTATTAGTATGATCAGTCTTAACATCACTATTAGAAACATTATTTGAACTGTTTTGATTATTATTATTTCTTTTAAACCTTGGTGGATAACCAACCAACTCAAAACATCTATCAATTGTGTGATCAGTCATGTTGCAGTGTTCGCAAACAAGGTTTGACACCCTGTCAAACCTTCTATTGTTGTTATTACTATTAGAACCACCACTATAATATTGTTATTATTTTTGTTAGAGGTCCAATAATTGTTACCAGACCTAGCCGCAAAGGCAGTTGGTCCAGACTTAGCACTTTTAGAAGAAACATGACTATTTCTACGAGACTCATCTCTAGACAAAGTAGCAAAAGCAGATTTAACATCAGGTAATGGTTCTGTGGTAAGTATAAGACTCCTTATAGACCCAAAAACATCATCAAGTATAACACCCCCATTTTTGACATATAGCAACAGACGCTAATCTAGGGTATTATTTCATAGTACAACTGTCATAATCATAGAAAACGACTCAAAAGAGACATTTTTAAAAGATAAGTTATCATTCATTATTTCATCAGAGTTTTTACAAAAGAGAGGTCCTAAAATCTAGAAACATAAGGTTTGAATGATAACAATTTAGCCATCTTCAAGTTCGTGTCACTCCATGTCATAAGTTGCTCAATTTCCTGAGATAAACATGCTAAATAGGTCAACACAATGGTTGAGTGCAATTCATAGGTTTATGATAAACAGTTTTATACAAGTCATAGTGGGTTACGTTGTTATACACCCATAGTTTGTAATAATTGCATAAACAATTATCATGGAAAAATAGTATTATTGCCCTAAGCTCATGACATCAATACGTTAACATGGAAATCACCTTAGTGACATTAGTGAGGAACAAATGTCCTCGTGGAAAGGTAACTTGCCAAAGTTACCCATTATAATCAAATATAGTGCTATTGGTACCAGAAAGTATAGGTACACCAACGGGAGTCGTCACACCCCGATAGATCTATCCACAATATTCGCGTTCACTCGCAAGTGACTAATGATTCATGATTAAGAAATATTAGCAGTGGAAGGTACTTAGGCAATAATATATCTGGCATACAGTTGGAAAAACACTTGCATTCATGGTTTAAGCATGTATCCCCCTTGCGGGTTTATAAAGTATTCAAAAGATTTAAAATGCGAGGCTATGAACTCACCTTAACAGGGAAATCTGATTGATCGCAAAAGTATATAAAATGAAAGTAACGGCCTCGTCACATAACCTAAGGGTAATATGTCAAGTCTTAGTGTGATTGCTTATGTTTTCAAAACTTTATAAAGTTTAACATACATCTTACTTTGATTTATTAATTTATGGAAATATTGTATCACTGTTCGGGCTATCATAATTCAGAGGTCATGTAGTAAACGTTTGAGGAGCCAGGACACTTTAAATCGTAAATCCAGCAAACTCGTCAAAACGTATACCCAAATGAAACCCCTCACATGAAATTCCCTAGTAACGTGATACGATAAGATTTTAAGTTTCTTCAAAAGCTAGTCGATGATAAGTTACGTTAAATATATAACGTAATTGTTTTATAATGCGTCGATCGATGATTAATAATGATAAATGTGTCGGGTTTTAATAAAATCAAGTCTTATAATATTAATATATATTTTTATAACTAATATAAAAATATTTCATTTTATACCTTTAAGAATGCAAAAATGGCAATATATACCCTTGGTTTATAAACTTTTACAAGTTTAGTCCTTTATATAATAAGTATATATATATTAAACCTTTAACTTTGAAACTTGGCAAGATAGGTCCTTATAGTTATAACTTTAGGAATATGACATTTTCAGCCCCTCTAGTTATAATTTCCAAAATATTTACAATATATACCTTTGCATGGGATTTATTTGCAAAACAAGTCCAAAAACCATAATAATGATATTTTGGAAATCCAATAGAGTTTTGCAGGTTATGGCTTATTAGAATAAGCTAAAATAAGTAGAGTTTACGAGCTTATAGCTTATGAAAAGCGCTTGTGATTGAAAAAAAATCAAAACGGGTACGTTTTAGGGTTTTAAAACTATTTGAATGGGTTTGATGTTCAAGGCTCTTAACAAAGAGTTCCTTCATGATATAATAGAGTTTATGAACAACCTAAAACAGTAGCAAAGCTTATAGGACGAGTAGAAAAATCTTACAACTTGAAATGGGTCAAAATGGAGGTTTTTAGTTCGTGTAGTTTGGAGACGAGTTCTATGGCTTCTTCCTTAGAATCCTTGGTTTCTAAACATACCTTGGGACTTCTATACTTCTGCTAGTGCAAGGGTAGAGCAAAGTTTTAAGGTGGAGAAGTGTTTTTGGAATGAATGAAAGTGTGCGTTTTGGTTTAACTATTTATAGGTAAGAACTAACTTGATGCCTAAGTTCTAGCTTGATGTGGTGGCTTACTTATAGATTAGTAATTCATGGAAGCTACTAGGGTGACTAAGGATGGCTAGGGAGTGACTATTATGAGCTAGAGTAATAGCATAGTAAGGTGGCAGGAGATGGAGAAGTTAGCGTGATGACTAGGGGTTTTGGAGACTTGGTGGCCAAGTTAGGTGACAAGGTAGTGATGAAGGTGCTTGTAAGGTGTTGGAGTGATGGTGATGTGGTGGTGAGATCATGGTGATGAAGGTGATGGTGAGTCATGAAGGAGCTTGAGGTGTTTATTTAGTTTATACATGGTTGTTTTTGGACAACCAACATCAGTCCTGATAATTTGGTTGCCATTTACAAACCGGAATTCCGATCAACCTCAAACCAGTGAGCATGGTTAGATATTTGAGTCCTCTACAACTTTTAGTTTTACATATTCAGAGGTTACTATACAAAAATCTAGAGGTAACAGCCATTTACTACAGGTGTGTAGAATTTGCGCACCTTTGCCATTTTGGCTATAACTAATTCATCTGACGTTGAATCGGGGTGATTCAATCAGAAAAATGATCACAAGACATAGGGCTACAACCTAGTGTTTTTACTTAATACCTAGAACCTACTGATTTTGCCCAGATCTTATGTTTTATTAATGGATCAGATTCTAAAAACTATGAACTAGTTTAAGGTATAATGGGTTTGCTATGGTTTTATGATTTTGGTTTAGGGTTAGATGAATTAGGGTTATATGATTAGGGTTTAAAATGATTTAGGGATTGGGTTTAGGGTTTAGGAGTTGTGCATTGGGTGTTTGTACCTTATGTTAAAGTGGTGGTAATATATAAACATGATTTAGGAGTTAAAATGACCTAGTTTGTATTTCATGCACAATTGACTTATACATTAAGCTTGAGAAGGTTGTACTAGGGTTTAGGAGGGAAAATATATTCAAAAGTTTGGCATTGTAACTTGTACATATGCTTTAAACATTTGTACACTTGTTTTGACATGTAATTAGGGTTTTTGGAATAAACATTAACGTATAATGCTTGTTTTGGTATAACGTTGTAAATGGTACGTTAAATGGATAACGTACATTGTAAAAATGATATTTAAACATAGACTTGACATATTAGGATGTTTACATAATATAAACATAGTTGTAGTTGGCATTGGTTGTTGTGTGAGCTAGTTTAGTTTGCTATGTAAGTTACGTTATATAATAGATGGACTAAAGCAAAAAAAAATATTCCCATGAAAATGGTTGCTTCTAATTTAATAGATGAATAATTGCATAGAGGAAAATTATGAGTTGTTATAGTCTCCTTCCCTTAAAAGAAATCTCATCCCAAGATTTAGTTGGATGCTAGAGTGATGTTTGAAAACAGATGTGGATACTTGGCATGAATTTCATCTTCGCGTTCCCATGTAAATTATGGTCCTCTTTTAGAGTTCCATCTTACTTTGACTATAGGGATACGACTTTGCTTCGGTTGTTTGACTTCTTGGTCTATGATTTCTATTGATTCTTCCATAAAATTGAGTTTGTCATCGAGCTAAAGTTCTTTCATTGGAATAACAAGGGATTCGTCAGATAGGCATTTCTTTAAATTAGAAACGTGGAAGGTATTGTAGACATTACTGAGTTCTTTAGAAAGCTCAAGTTTGTATGCCACTGGGCTAATACTATCAAGGATTTTAAATGGTCCAATGTACCGTGGGTTAAGCTTTCCCCGCTTTCCAAATCAGATGACACTTTTTTGAGGTGATACTTTTAACATAACGTGATCTCCAACTTGAAATTCTAAAGGCTTTCGCCTTATACTGGTGTAATTTCTTTGTCGGTCTCTTGCAGCTTGCAAGCGTTGTTGGATTTGTACTATCTTTTCAATGGTTTCATGGATTATTTCTGGTTCGGTTAGTTGGACATCTCCAACTTTGGCCCGGTAAACAAGTGATCGGCACTTTTGACCATAAAGTGCCTCGAATGGTGATGCCTTAATACTGGCATGGTAACTGTTAATGCAAGAAGATTCTACCAGTGGTAAGTGTCTCTTCCATCCTTTTCCAAAATCTATCGCGCAAGTACGTAGCATATCCTCGAGAGTTTGAATAGTCCTCTTGCTTTGTCTGTCAGCCTGCAGATGGTATGAATATGGAATCACTTTGGTATGGGTCTCAATTCCCTGATGACGGCTAAACTGCCGGCGGATTGTCTTAGAATGTCTAACAATGCGACTTTGTCTTTTCGGCTTAAGATTTGGTATAAGATGATATTGACTTTCTAGTAAGATGGCGTAAGGGTTTACTTGGTTATTATGATTATAAGTTTAGTTCCTCATGATAAATATGCACACAAAACTTGATAAAATTAATAGAATTGTTTCTTGACAATAAGTTTTTAGGGTGACTATTCTTAGCATGGTATGGTCCTTCCTGAATTATACATAGGTGATCAGGCCATGTATAATTGAGGATTAATGATATGGTGCTTATTTTTGTCAAAATAGTGTTATAATTTCATAATATTTATGGGAGTGCCTTATATGAATAAGTATAGAATTTAAGTAAATTTAACAAAAAATTTCACAACACATTGATTTGATAGATAACTTGAAATTTATTTGCATAGTACAACGAGAATTCCTAAAGAAAATATATCCTAAGATAGTTCCAGCTTGAAGTTCACTAGGCAAGGCGAGAAGATTTTGTCTTTACGCATTGATATCGACTTCCATGTTGTTGGGGTCTTGATCAATTTCTCCTCCTCCTAAAGCATACATCAATCCACGTGCTTTAGTATCTCCAGCTTGGTTTCCATGGTTTTGATTCTTTAACTCTGGACAATCCCTCCTGTAGTGCCCTTGATTTCCACATTTATAGCAAGTAATGATCCTTTGATTGTTAGTAGTAGTAGGACTCCTACAGTCTCGGGTCAAGTGGCCAACTCTCTTACAATTTGCTCTTTTTACTGTACACTGGCCATTGTGATGAAATTTGCATTTATTGCATAATGGAAGAGTCCCATCATAGACTTTCTTGTTGCTTGGCTCAGTAGTCTGTGCTCTAAGCACCTTATGCTCTTTGTTTTGTTGACTCGATCTTCCATTGTGGTTACCTTCCCGTTTCCTCTTATTGTGAGGGACTTGAATTTTTTCGCTTGCGAGTCTAATTTTTATCTCATTAAATTCATGCTTAACTGCTTGACTTATATTTTTTTTCACTTCTTGAAACCCACCTGTAGAAGCTTGTAAATACAGTTTTAGTTTGGCATGAGCACCTTCGGCTCTAGACGAGGCACGATTGCCCAAATGCAAGTGTTTTTTGGTCCAAGCACTAACAAATTTTTCTTTCCACTGCAACCATGTGTCCCTTATATACTTAATTGCATATTTCTTATCCATGTAAAGTAACTCAAATTCATCCAAACTTTTCACGTAGTCGGCTTTCGTTGTTGAATATACCAAGTTATTCCAATTTGACATAAAGATGTCAAACTCTTCGGCAATCACAAAATGAGTTTTGCAATTCGCGAACACGTTCTTATTAATATGCCATTTTTCCCACTATCTACTAATATGCCATTTTGTGAGTTTTGCAATCACAAAATGAGTTTTGCAATTGGCAATCACATAACAGGTTATGCCATTTTTCCCATTATCTCAAGCATCAGTTTTAGGCTTGGTGCATGATGATCATATTATCTTACTCTTTTTCTTGCACCATGGGTTTTATGTCTTTGCAGACACATCAAGGTCAGGCTTACACACCACTTGTCACATTTAGTTTCTGATCCATGTTATATGAGCCTAAACGTTAGAGTTTGTGAGGTGTGCATCAGTTGATATAAGTTAATGTGATTAGTTTATATTTGTTTTTCTAGTTAAAAAGTACTTGCATTGTTGTTAGTCATTTTGGATAAAAGTTAGCGTGAAACAAGTAATTATACCTTGTTTTTCTAGTTAAAAAGGTTGTTCATCTTGCTTGGGGGTAAGTTACACCCTCATTTTGACAAATATAGCAGCGGAAGCTAATCTGGGGTATTACTTCATAGTACAACAAACATAATCATAGAAAACGAATCGTAAAGAGACGTTTTTGGAAAATTTAGTTATCATTCATTTATTCATCAGAGTTTTACAAAAAGAGAGGTCCCAAAATCTAGAAACATAAAGTTTGAATGATAACAGTTTAGCCATCTTCAAGTTCGTGCCACTCCGTGCCATAAGATGCTTAGTTACCTGAGATAAACATGCTAAAAAGGTCAACACAAAGGTTGAGTGAAATTCATAGGTTTATGGTAAACAGTTTGAATACAAGTCATCATAACAGTGGGTTACGTTGTTATACACCCATAAGTGTAATAATTGCAATGAGTACAATTATTATGGAAAACAATATTATTGCCCTAAGCTCATGATATCAATACGTTAACATGGAAATCACCGTAGTGACATTGGTTGAGGAACAAATGTCCTCGTGGAAAGGTAACTTGCCAAAGTTACCCATTATAATCAAATATAGTGCTATTGGTACCAGAAAGTATAGGTACACCAACGGGAGTCGTCACACCCCGATAGATCTATCCATAATATTCGCGTTCACTCGCAAGTGACTAATGGTTCATGATTAAGAAATATTGGCAGTGGAAGGTACTTAGGCAATAATATATCTGGCATACAGTTGGAAAAACACTTGCATTCATGGTTTAAGCATGTATCCCCCTCGCGGGTTTATAAAGTCACCTTAACAGTACAGGGAAATCTGATTGATGGCAAAAGTATATCAAGTGAAAGTAACGGCTTCATCACGCAACCTGGGGTAATATGTCAAGTCTTAGTGTGATGGTTTATGTTTCAAAACTTCATAAAGTTTAACATATCACTTTGATTTATTAACTTATGGAAATATTGTATCACTGTTCGGGCTATCATAATCCAGAGGCCATGTAGTATCGTTTGAGGAGTTAGGGCACTTTAAATCGTAAACCAAGCAAACTCGTCAAAACAAATACTCAAATGGAACCCCTCACATGAAACTCCCTAGTAACGTGATACGATAAGATTTTAAGTTTCTTCAAAAGTTAGTCGATGATAAATTACGTTAAATATATAACGTAATTGTTTTATAATGAGTCGATCGATGATTAATAACGATAAATGTGTCGGGTTTTAATAAAATCGAGCCTTATAATATTAATATATATTTTTATAATTTATATAAAAATATTATATTTTATATTTTTAAGTTTGCAAAAATGGCAATATATACCCTTGATTTATAAACTTTTACAAGTTTAGTCCTTTATATAATAAGTATATATACATTAAACCTTTAACTTTGAAACTTGGCAAGATAGGTCTTTATAGTTATAACTTTAGGAATATGACATTTCCAGCCCCTCTAGTTATAATTTCCAAAATATTTACATTATATACCCCTTAGATGGGATTTATTTGCAAAACAAGTCTAAAAACCATAATAATAATATTTTTGAAATCCAAGGGAGTTTTGCAGCTTATGGCTTATTAGAATAAGCTAAAATAAGTAGAGTTTACGAGCTTATAGCTTATGAAAAGGGCTTGTGATTGAAAAAAAAATCAAAACGGGTACGTTTTAGGGTTTTAAAACAATTCGAATGGGTTTGATGTTCAAGGCTCTTAACAAAGAGTTATGATCTAATAGAGTTTATGAACAACCTAAAACAGTAGGAAAGCTTATAGGACAAGTAGAAAAAGCTTACAACTTGAAATGGGTCAAAATGGAGGTTTTTGGTTCGTGTAGCTTGGAGACGAGTTCTATGGCTTCTTTCCTTGGAATCCTGGTTTCTAAACTACACCTTTGGACTTCTTATATCTTCTGTTTGTGCAAGGCTGAGCAAAAGTTTTGAGGTGGCAGAAGTGTTTTTAGAATGAATGAATGTGTGTGTTTTGGTTGACTATTTATAGGCAAGAACTAACTTGTAGAATACTTGTAATCATTGATATATAAACCAAGAACTAGTGAGAGAAAGTGGAAGGAAGGAAATATATTCTAGAGAGAGAAAGTGAATAACATAGAATGCATTAAGTGAAATGTGAGAATACAACCAACCAACACCTTCTCTATGTATGGAGAGGTTATTTATACTTAGTAAGTGGCCGGTTAGGCCTTGGCTTGCATGGGCTTTCCATGGGCCTTGGACTAACTAGCCTACTAAGTTTCCAATATTGTATACGAAGCCCATCTACCGATATTCTTGAAGTGACCGAGACTTTTCTAGGAATTTTGTATTCCTAACAATCTCCCCCTAAGGGAGGTCACTTCATGTTACAAAAACTTAAACCTAGCATACTATGCTTTATCATTAGTCTTGAGCTCGTTTAACTTTAATCATTAACTTGTGATTTGATGTAGTGATCATTGACTTTAGGTTTGAGCTTGTTCCTTTATCTTGACTTGTAAGTGAAAATGTGATCTTGAACACCTTGAGATCATCAACCATGCATAATCTCATTTCGCCATCTTGTAACTTTTGCCATCTTGTAAACTTGTGACTTTTGGACCGACATGCTCATACCTTTCCTGATTTGTTGACTTAAAACGCCTTTTATGTTGCCATCTTTCTTGAAATTCTTTAACTATAACACTTCGTCACTTTGAGAAAGATGTTCGGTATCAGAGTGACAGAAACTTCATTGAAATTCGTTGACTTTAATACTTCGTCACTTCATGAAAGACGTACGGTATCAGAGTAGCGAAAGTCTTGAAACATGTACTTAAGCTTTCATGATGTCTTTATGTTTGTCGGTCGGGTATGAGCATGTGGCTATGAATCATGACTCGTCGAGAATCAGTTGCACCAATCGTCAGGAGTACCTGCAGGTTTAGGTTAGTGATAATCAATAGATATGGACGAAAGTATCTTTGTCACTTCGTCAAATACGATTGCAATAACCACGGTTCCCTGTTGATCAGTATAAATACTGCCTGTGATCAGGTGTAATTCTAAAGAATCTCCTTGACAGGGTTTCGCAGCTGCACTAGCCGTTCTCATTACCAAAGCTTCTTAAAGCAGACAACATGGTATGAGTGAACCAGCAAGACAAAGTCTCACCAATTGAATTGAAAAATTGATTTGAAAATCAATCAACATGTCACTTGCTAAAGTGGTTTTGTGACACATCGAGAGTGTTAATCATTTCAAAATTCATTATTAATCGTCAATTCATAACCAGGAACAAGTTTGATTCTTATGGAATCGCACCATCATTTCTTTCCAGTTGTCACAAGTTTGATTCGTATAGAATCGCATAAGTCACCTACCATGAGCTTGTTTGATGTTGGCTCAAGCAGGATTTACATCTTCATTGTGAATGATATCACTCGGATGTTCTGGCAAAATTACAAGGATAATGCGTAGGACCCTTTATATATTTCTTGTTATTCACATTGTGTGAGATAGCAAGCATAATTTGACAAGTGTCCTAATGGGATTTATGGATGATCTCTTTTGGCTCTAGACTTAATAGTGCATTTTTGTTTTAGTGATCGGAGGCTAGAGCAGACTGCCACCTTTTCAATATTAACTAACTCGGAGTGAGAAAGTCGATAGAAATGCATGTAATCTCCATGATAAATGAAATAAGAGTCTGTTGAGAGACCTTGAGTGGCAAGGGAGGGTTGTGCTTAGCGTCACTAGGTCTATGACAGTCTTCAACGTCAGACAACAGCTTAGTGTTTTTGATAGTTTATGTATTGACCCGGTTTATGCCTAAGTGTATGGAGGGCTTCTTTCTTTACACCCTTTATCCTTACATTTCTTTTTCATTCTTTGACCCCTTTAATGCTTACCAAGACTTCATGACTAACATCTTGTTGGGTTTGTTCTAGTGTTAGCTCCATCACAGTCGGCATTATTCCCGATTCTTACTTTATCTCCTTTTGTATCATACCTAAGGACTTCTACACCAACTAGTGGATATCCCTGGGTAGATCCCTCCAGTTTTGGCTAGATCGTGGGATTTGAATACCTATGCCTAACCGCCTTATAACTTCATAAATTTAAGTACATGGTTGGCCTTTTGGGTATTTAATCACAATCCTTCCAAAATCATTGAAAAGTTCAATCAAAGTAGTTGATATAAATATCAAAAGATTTACACTTTGAGAGTTTTTCATTATCAATAAAAGCTCCCCCTTAACATGTGCACCGTAATCGTAGTACCTGCTAAGCGTGGAGTGCATTGAGTCCATTTTATATGATCACATTTTAGTATACAATAGATGCAGTTTAATCACATTTTCTCCCCTTATTCAAAATGTTAATCCATTGATATTTTGGATATCAATTGATTAAATGTTCAGGGACAAAATGTTACACAATATCTAATAGGAACATTTTAATGCTCCTTCTCAAATTATGAGGGTATATAAGACAGTGCTGAGTACAATAATTTGAAATTTTTTGAATTTACTAAGAAATTCTTAAAAATTTTGTACTTGAACACTCCTTATTATCACCATAAGTCTACACTTACATATATACAAATTCTCAAGATTATATTTTTGTATTAGATGGTTTGAACTTGAATGATGAGAAAAACATCATATGTAGAATCATATGGTTCTTTTGTCTGCAGCCATTGGTCTTCCCGTAGTTCTTTCTAAGAAGTTGTCTTAGCTTCCCCTAATCAGCAACTTTCTTGAGTAGATTACTTACCCTTTCTTGCAAGCCGACATCAAGCAGTCTTAAAAATGTATAAGCCCTGAAATCTAAGTTACATAGTTAAACCTTTCAAGAATTTGTTACCGCAACACCAAAGTCAATTAAGTCCCAGATGAGCGCATTTCTCTCTTTAGGATATTGATGATATAAATTGTAACACCAAAGTCAACTAAGTCCTGGATGTCATAATTAT
This sequence comes from Tanacetum coccineum, assembly GCA_026074375.1. Classification (NCBI taxonomy): domain Eukaryota; kingdom Viridiplantae; phylum Streptophyta; class Magnoliopsida; order Asterales; family Asteraceae; genus Tanacetum; species Tanacetum coccineum. Next base: position 52,186 of record BQNB010020806.1, on the reverse strand, counting down.
TCCCTCTAAGTAGTCGAAATGATAACACCTAAGTTAACTAAGTCCCAAATGTACTCATTTCTTTTTGTAGAATATTGACTGACTTAAGGAATCATCATACCTATGTGTACCTCTTTTATTTAATACTTCTACTTTTTTTAAGAATAAGCTTAGGGATTGACCGTTTTAGGAAGCATTAATTGAATCAGAAAGAACTTTTCTTACGTTTTAAATAATTATACTCCCAACACTTCCCCCTGGAGACTCAAATGATGCATACTGACTAAAGACGAGATGTCTCTTCCACCATATGATTGAAATAGTGCACCCAAAAGATGAAAAAAAACAAAAATCAAAAGAAGCTAACCTCAAAAGACAAAAGAAGCTAACCTCAAAAGAAGGCCAAGGACACTATCAAGTATACATCTACTCCTTCCCCCTTGCTGGTTTTGAAACCTCGGAATCAGCAAAATTTTATACGCACATATACTCGAGATCATGTTTGAATAATTAGTAAGCTTAAATCTATTCCGTGAGAATCAACTTCAAGGCTTTTAAAACTATGAAAGTATTTCACACATTTCTAATGTCTATTTACCTAACTTTGAGGTGTGGCAATATTGTCGAAATTGTTAAGGCTTGAATTCACTAAGTCTTAAAGTGAAAATAAGTCCCTAAAGTTTGAAACAAATGACATCTAAAGCTCTTGTTGTTAATATAAATTAACTCCCCTTGAAATTGTTACCCGTCATTATCAAAAACTTTATCTGTTTATTCTGTGACTTATTTTGAAAGACCATTTAAAAAGATTATTTGATGACGCTTTCTCCCCCTCAAATAATGACCCGTTTTCTATTTAAAGAGTTGTTGTCATTATTTGAGTGGTCGAATTATCTTTGAAAATCTTTTGTGACTACTGAAAACACTCATTCATTATGAAGACAACTTTTTTGCAATAAAAATAAGATTTCTCTTATTTTGACAAAGAAATGCATTGACACGTACATTAATTTGTAATATAGGAAGCACGGGTTGTGATGCAAAGTAATCACAAGCCTTTTCATGGTCATAAAGTAGACCATGCCCGAGAATAAATTCCTGGTGAGAGGTCAAGTTTCCTTTTTGACGGAATACTTGCCTTTAAGATGATGACCGGGTAGCTATCTGAAATAATAGCAAGCCATTTGGCATGTTTTGAAATATCAATTTAAACTTCTGCTCGAACTTCATTTACAGCCTCGTATCATTATTGAATGACATTTCTAAGACCGTAAATGTTATCGATTTTCAGAAGACATGTCATTATTACCTCTTTTTATGTTTTCTGATTTTTTTATTTTTCTTTGGTTTTCTGAATTTTATATTTTTGTATTTTGTTTTTATAAAATATTTTAAAAAAATGAAAAATCTTTTTGGTTTTTATAAAAATTTGAAAAATGAAAAATCTTTTTGGTTTTTATGGTTTTAATATATATACATATGATACAGGATATTTGAATAGGTACCACCACTATTCATCAACTTCATTTGCCAACTGTTTTAGTGTCTCAGGCGTAAAACTTCGCATTCCTAACTTGTTGATTAAAAATTCAATTCTTTCTCTGCATAGGGGTTTGGTAAAGATGTCCGCTAGCTGATATTCCGTGTTGACAAAATAAAGTTTGATCACACCATTCTCAACATGCTCCTTGATAAAGTGAAATCTGATGTCTATATGCTTTGATCTGGAGTGTTGAACGTTGTTGCAGCATAAGGCAATAGCGCTTTTGTTATCACAGTACATTGGAATTTTATTGAATCTAAAGCCATAGTCGGTAAGCTGTGATCTCATCCAAAGGACTTGAGCACAACAGCCGGATAAAGCAATATATTCAGCTTTTGTACTGGATATCGCAGTGCTTTTCTGCCTTTTTAATGACCAGCTACAAGTCTATCTCCCAAGAACTGCATACTACTAGATGTGCTACGGCGTGTATCTTGACAACCAGCATGATCTGCATCTGCAAATGCTGTTAGAGCAATCGAAGAATCCTTTGGATACCATAGTCTCCGATTAATTGTTCCTCTTAGATACCGAAAGATCCTTTTGACCACATGTAAATGATTTTTGGTAGGTCGAGCCTGATACCGGGCACACATGCATATAGCAAATTGTAGGTCAGTTCTACTGGCTGTGAGATAAATGAGGGTGCCTATCATACCACGATAGTGTGACAAATTAACGGCGTTCCCTTCTCTGTCCTCATCCAGTTTGGATTTCTCCACCATGGGAGTATCCACTGGGTCACAAGAGTCAAAACCATATTTCTTTAAAGATTCAAGGGCATATTTTGACTGGTTAATAAAGATACCTCTGGGATTTTGAAAAATCTATAGTCCTAAGAAAAATGAGATTTTTCCCATTATTGATATCTTAAATTTTGAACACATGATTTTAGCAAATATGTCACAAAGTTTAGGTGTAGATGCAGCAAAGATAATATCATCAACATATACTTGTACCAGAAGTAATTCCTTGCCTTCCTTACGGATGAACAAAGTAGGATCCACTGAGCCTTTGGAGAAGTCTTAGGATATCAAGAATGAAGACAACATGTCATACCACGCGCGTGGAGCTTGTTTCAACCCATAAAGAGCTTTCTTTAGCTTGTACATGTGATTTGGGTTATCAGGATCCACAAACCCGTCTGGCTGGCTAACATAAACCTCTTCCCATAGATTACCATTCAGAAATGCAGTCTTCACATCCATTTGGTAGATGACCATGTTCATGTGAGCGGCAAACGCGAGAAAAATCCTTATAGCCTCTAATCTTGCAACCGAAGCAAAAGACTCTTCAAAATTAATACCCTCTTCTTGACGGTAACCACGAGCCACTAATCGAGCCTTGTTCTTTAGAATACCTCCCAGTTCATCTAGCTTCACTTTGTAGATCCACTTCAAAGTAATAACCATAACTTTATCTGGTCGGGGTACGAGCTCCCATACTTTAAGGCGTTCGAACTCATTGAGCTCTTCTTACATTGCTTTGATCTAGCAGGATTGAGTCAAAGCATCTTTATACGTCTTGGGTTCAACAGCAGTAAGGAAAGCATCGTAGTAACAGAATAGAGCTTGCTCATGTAACTGCAGCCTTGTGGAAACTGGTCTTTCAAGTGCACCGATTATATTTTCAAGTGGGTGATCCTTAGTCCATTTGTTGTTGTGTTCAAAAATTTAGTGATCGGGATGCACAACTGTATGAATAGAATTCGATGATGAAGATTGATCAGAAGGAGCTTTTAGAATTGGGACACCAAAGTACGGATCATTACCCATATGCGCAACTTTAATATCATGATTGTTTTCTTCAACATCGTTAGGAATGACGGGAGGTTAAGTTTCTAAAGTTGTTTGAGAGTTACTTGGTGATGGTGCATCTTGGTCAACATTTGTTGAAGAAGGTGAACCGGTTGATACAGCGGGAACTGGAGCTACTACTTCAGCAACTAGAGCAATGACTTCAGGGGCTGGTAGATCAACCCTAGTTATAAGAGTGAGTAATTCATCAAACATCAGTTGAAATAGAATATCCTAGTCAGATCGTGAAGGTGGTACATATGATGTTGAAGGAGGAGGGTTTGGCACGAGTCCTGAACTGATTGTTGCAGGAGTCATTTCATGAAGTGTAGGTCCTGAACTGCTTTGTTCAGAAGCCATAGCAGTTAGCTCATCAAAGTCTACATGAATTGTCTCAATGATTTGTTTGGTACGTTGATTGTAAATTCGAAATGCTTTCTTTGTGGGTGCATAACTAATGAACATACCAATATCAGCATTCGGTTGTAACTTACCCAAATTCTTACTATAATTTGTCGGATAGCATAGTGCACCAAATACATAGAAAAATGATAGGTCGGGAGGTTTGTCATGTAAAAGCTCATATGGTGTTTTGCCATGACGAAGGCGTATGATGGAACAATTTTGGGTGTAACATGCGGTAGCAACTGCTTCTGCCCATAAAAATAATGGAGCTTTTGCATAAATCAACATTGTGCAGGCAGCTTCAATTAGCGTACAATTACGTCTTTCAATGACACCATTTTGTTGTGGAGAGCGAGTAACAGATCTTTCATGAGAGATACCAATCTTCTCATAATATTCACGCAAAGTTTGATTAACAAATTCAGTTCCATTATATGTTCTGATTCTTCGGACAGTCACTTGAAGCTGCACTTGGATCATCTTAAGAAACTTGATTATGAAATCTGGAGCTTCATCTTTTGACCTTAAGAACTTAACCCATGTGAACCAAGAGTAATCATCGACAATGACGAGGATATACTTCTTTCCATTAACACTCGCGACACGCATTGGTCCACAAAGATCCATGTGTAAAAGATAGAGTTTTTCTTGGTTGGTGTCTTTAGATTTAGGTTTGTGTGGTTTCTTCTTGCTTTTACCTATTGCACAAGCAGAACACAAATGGTCCTTTTCAAATTTAAGCTTCGGGAGACCACGAACAAGACCGTATCTAGCTAAGTGGTTAATTGCACCAAAGTTCAGAGGAGACAAACATTGGTGCCATAGCCAGGACTTAGTCTTTGAGGCCTTTGACAAAAGACATATGGGAGAGGACGCCATCATATCTCCAAGAGACAGAGTGTATAGATTGTTGCCTCGGACCTGTCTATAGATTCACACCTTCTTAAATTTACAAATGAAGTAGGTATTGTGTTGACGAAAGCCAACTTCAAGGTTCGGATCACATAAAAAAAAAAAAAAAATATTGTCAAAGGAGATAAGTTGTGTCCAAGTCCTTCCATGTAGTAAACCCTTGATATCGTAATATTTCCAATCTGATAATCACCATAACCCAATATCTTTACCACGTGATCATTTCCGAATTTAACTGTACCCAAAAACTTATTGACGAAATTGGTGAGCTGAGAGCGATCTCCGATCATATGCTTGGAGCAACCGGAGTCCAAATACCAGAGAACAATTTGGACGATCAGCATTTAATAAAAGAAGAAGATAGAACATTGGAAACTTTGGATCCCCGAGATTGACTGGGTTCCTTTTTGTTAGCAGATACAGATTTGGGAACCTTAGTTTTACTATTAGGAACATATGTTTTAGATTTCCTAGGTTTCCTTGAGTAAACCAATGTTACAATAGGCTTAGGTGTTTCATTTTCTAGGGCAGTTGGTTTCCTATAGGGAACTTCAGTAGTTGTGGTAATCCTAGTTAAAGGGCACGCGTTTCCTACTATAGTGAATGTTCATCCAGTAGGTCTCTAGATGTATCCAATTTTTGTAAACACCTTTCTTGTTGGTTTCCAAACTTTCTTCTTTGACTTTTTCTTAACAGATTTAGATTTATTATGAGCATTCACATTATTGATAAAAATAAAAACACATAAATCATGATTAGCAGAAAGCATGCAACCATTACACTTAACACATTTTAGTTCAGAATTTGCATTAAGCCTAGAATGTTGCACATGAACAGTTCCTTTAGATTCAGCAACACAATCTTTATTTTTCAAACTAGATTTAACTTGCCTAGGGTGGGCTTCTACTTTATTCTTCTGAGTACTACTTTGTGTTTGCCGAATCTTATCTTTCTTTGTATTGCCTGAAGGCTATGATCCGCTAGCACTAGTAGACGGTTTTACTCCTATAGAAGACAATATAGGTTTGTTAGAAACTAGGTTTGATGTTGAGGCTATTTTTGTGATTGTGTTTCCTGAGGATGTGACTGGCTTAGTGAATCTAACTCTTTTGTCCTTGTTCTTTGGGGTTACAGCCACTAATTTTCCATCAGTATTGTTGATACTAGGGCAGGTTTTACTGATGTTTGTAAGCAACTCTTAAATTAGTTTAGCATACCTATAGGCAGATTCTAAGGAATGATCTAGTGGATATTTTGATTTAACCTATTCAACTAGATCCCTAAGAACGGTAGCTTCTTCCTGAGTTTGCTTAATATAGGCAGAGTGAGCTGTCTTTTTATTCAAAAATTTAGGGGTTATTGGTTCCACATCAATCTTAAGCATCTCTGGATCAATAGTATGTTTCGTAACAACATTATCAACTAGAGCTTTTCCTTTAAGTTTCCTTAAGTCATCCTTAAGAGCTGTAATTACCAAAACTTTTTCCTGAAGACTAGCATTTAAATCAGAGTTTCCACAGACTTTAGATTGAATTTATTAATTAAATCATCACATTGTTCTTTTGATCGAATACGTGGTGGTTTAATCGAGTCATAAAGTTATGTTGGGAATTGAAGGCTTCTGAAGTTACTATTGTTAGTTTTGGAAGTTAATACTGCTGGTTCAAGATTGTGTTGGTGTTGAAGTTTAAAGAAAATAGTCTATGTTATTAATACTGCTAGCTATAATAGTTAGTACTGCCAGTATATTGTTAGTACTGCCAGTATAGTTAGTACTGTTAGTTAATACTTAGTGATGTTAGTCTTGTATAGTTAGTACTGCTATTATTATGTGCATGAGTTAAACTAGGAATAGATATGCATTATCATTATATGCGTTTTGTAAGCCCATTAGGGTTTCCTTGGTGTATAAAAGGAACCCTAAGGCATAGATCAAGATATATCTGTCTTTCATAGTTTTTCATAGCTTCAAGGTTGTAAACCCTAACATTGTTAAAGAGTGTTCGTATTAATATATTAAAGCATATTGTTTTGGTTATATTTCTGTATGTTAAACATTCATTACTGTTATTCTTCTTAGTAGTATAAACTAGATTCCGCATAATTTATATCATACACTCAAAGTTTCATTCTTAGTACCTTTGGATTTATCTAAGGATACTAAACCTTACATCAAGCTAAGAAGTTCAAGATCTGTTCATTGGGATCAACAAGTGGTATCAGAGCTTGTTGTGAAGCTTTGAATAAGAAGAAACCAACAACACATACAAGATCTAATTCTTAGTGATAAGATAGAGGCAGGAACTAATTCTACAACTCTGACTGCAAAACTCCCTATCCTCAACCCAGGAGATTATGATCTCTGGTTAATGAGGATAGAACAATACTTTCTTATGACTGATACTACCACTGGAAGTAATTTAAAAAATGGAACAAAGTGCTGAAGAGAACTATAGGAGAAACTGAGGCAGGAATAAGAACCTACTAGTACGTAGAAGAAAGCCACGATATTAGGAATGAGATGTAAAGCTATAGGAACTCTAATTGATAGGCACTCCCAAAATAAGGATCAACTGAAGTTCCCTTCATATAACGATGCAAATTGCTCATGGAAGCCCTTAGATAAGAGGTATGAGGAAACAAGGAATCTAAAAAGTTCAGAGAAACTCTCACTCAAGCAACAATATGAGAACTTTCCAGGATTAAGTTCAGAGACAATGGATCAAACTTTGTTGATAGTAGCAAAAACTTATTAGTCAGTTGGAGATTCTAGGCGAAGTTATTACACAAAAAGACATGAACTTAAAACTATTGAGAAGTCTTCCATCTGAATGGTAGACTCATACTTTGATCTGGAGGAACAAAGAGGAGATAGAGACCATCAGTTTGGATGACTTGTACAACAACTTGAAGATATATGAATATGAACTCTATAATCATCAAAGTACAAGAAAAATCCACAAAAATGGCTTTGTGTCCTCTAAAAGCACTAAATATCAACTGCAAATAGCATCACAAATGAAGCAGAAACACTGCTGCAATAGAGTTATGCTACAATATACTCAAAGTAATTCAACATCTGGAGATAACCTAGTGAGCTATGATATTTGCTTTTCTAGCTATCCAGCCCAACTCTCCTTAACTTACAAAGAGGATCTAGAACAAATTTAATCCTGATGACTTTTGAAGAAATGGATTACAATGCGAGACAATGGCCATGCTGACAATTAGAGCTAGGATATTCGTCAGAGACAGCATGAAGTTGGATGAAAATGGTCAAAGAGTTAGAATTTGACAGGACTATAGTGGCAATTCCTACAATTGTCATAAATATGGTACTTTGCAAGAGATGTAGAGTTCCAAGAAAAACAAGAACACAAGAAGAGAGAATAATAGAAGAACTATGACAGTGGAAACTCCCACTAAAAATGCCTTGGTAGCTCAAGATAGACTTGGAGGGTACGACTGGAGCTACCAAGCTGAGGAAGAGCATCCTATAAACTTTGCATTAATGGCACATACATCTTCAAGAAGTTATTCCTATTCAGATTCTGAGGTAGATTCTTGTTCTAAATCATGTATAAAAGCTTATGCTACTCAGAAAGAACAATATGATAGTTTGTCTTTAGATTACAAAAGGTCTCAATTTAATTTAGTATCTTATAAAGCAGGTTTAGAATCTGTAGAAGCTGGACTAGCTCACTATAAGAAAAATGAGGCTGTGTTTGAAGAAAGCATAAATGTTTTAAAACTTGAAGTCAAACTAAGAGACACTACTTTAGTTAAAAACAAAAAGAAATTTGAAAAAGCAGAAAAAGAGATAGATGAGTTAAAACTAACATTAGAGAAGTTTCAAAATTCATCTAAATCTTTGAATAATTTGCTAGAAAGTCAAGTTATTGACAAGTTTAAAACTGGACTAGGATATAATGCAGCTTCTTCTACTGCAACTTCTCCTGCAGTAGAAAGCTTTGTGAATTCATCTGAGATGTTAGAAAATCAAGAGAATAATAAGTCTAAATCTGATAAGGGATATCATACAGTTCCCCCACCTTTTACAGGGAATTTCATACCTCGCAAACCTGATCTAACATTTATGGATGAAATAGTTAAAAGTGAGAATATGGATGTTACTATTATTGTTACACCTAGTAATGTTAAGACAGTTGAGCCAAATATTGAGTCTGCTGGTGTAAAAAGTAATGGTGATGCAGTAGAACCTAAAACTGTTAGGAATAGCAGCTTTAGACCTCCAGTCATTGAGGATTGGAATTCTGATGATGAAAGTGAGGTAGAAATTATACCTAAGGATAAAACTGTTAGTTCTAGCACTAAAAAGATAAAATTTGTTAAGTCTGCTAGGGAAACAGTAGAGAAGGTAGAAACATCTAAACAAAACAAACACTATCCTAGAGGGAACCAAAGAAACTGGAACAATCTTATGTCCCAAAGACTAGGAAGTGACTTTAAAATGATTAATAAAGCTTGTTTTGTTTGTGGTAGTTTTGAGCATCTCCATTATGTGTGTGATAAAAAGGTTATAAGACCAGTGTGGAACAACTCAAGTAGGGTGAATCACAAGAACTTTGCTAATAAAATGACTCACCCTCACCCTAATAGAAGATTTGTTCCACAAGCAGTACTAACCAGGTCTGGCAAAATTAATACTGCTGGTGCAAATGTTAATACTGCTGTCAGACCAGTTAATACTGCTGGCTCAAAAACAACTATGAGTCATCCTAGACCAATATCAAATGCTTTCAAAAAGGGATATTCACAAGACATAAGGCCATTTAACAAGTATTCAGCAAACCAAAATAGTATTTTCAATAAAAAGGTTAATACTGTCAGGGTAAAAGATACTACTGCTAGGGATAGAGCAGTAGTAAGTGAAAATAAGGGAAAAAGGGTTAATGTTGTTAAGGCCTTACAAGGAGAAAAAAGTATGCTGGGTTTGGAAAGCCAAAAATAGTAGTGCATCAAATACTTTCAAGAAATATTCTTACATTGATGCACGAGGCAGATCCAAGTCTATAATGGCTTGGATCCCCAAAAGAGTCTAATTCTCTTATTTTATGTGCAGGGCAACCCACAGCAGAAGGAGTACAAGGAAAAAGGAGTTATTGATAGTGGTTGCTCTAGGCACATGACTGGAAACAAATGCTATCTTACTGAATATGAAGATTATGATGGTGGTTTTGTTTCCTTTGGAGATGGTAAAGGTAGAATTTCTGGAAAAGGTAAAATCAAAACAGGAACATTGTTTTAATAATGTGTACTTTTGTAAGGAGCTTAAGTATAACTTGTTTAGCGTGTCACAAATTTGTGACAAAAAGAATAATGTTCTTTTACAAGACACTGGATGTCTTGTCTTATCCAACTGACTTTAAGCTCACTTGATGACAGTCAGGTTTGCTGAAGTTCCAAGAAAGGATAACATTTTATAGTGTTTTGACTAAAGAGTGTTGTTCCCACTAATGGTTTAAATTGCCTCTTTGCTAAGGCCACAATTGATGAATCTAATTTATGGCATAGGAGGCTTGGTCACATAAACTTTAAAAACATGAACAAACTTGTGAGGGGAAACCTTGTTAGAGGTTTGCCTTCAAAGATTTTTGAAATGCCATTCTTGCTTGCATGTTCGAAAGGAAAGCACACAAAGCTCCTGTAAGGCAAACTTGTGACTCAATTAGAAAATCCCTTACAAATCTTCATATGGACCTAATCTGGGTCCTACAAATGTTAAGAGTTTAATGAAAAAGTCTTATTGCCTAGTTGTCACTGATGAACATTTAGTAGATATTCTTGGTAATCTTTGGCCACTAAGGATGAGACTATGTGGAATATTTAAAGAACTTTTCAATAACAGAAATAGAAAATCAACTAGACCATAAAGTAAAAGTTATCAGATGTGACAATGGAACTGAATTCAAAAATAGTGTAATGAATCAGTTCTGTGAAATAAAGGGAATTAAGAGGGAATTCAGTGTTGCTAGGACTTCTTAGCAGAATGGTGTTGCTGAGAGGAGGAATAGAACACTGATAGAGGCTGAAAGAACTATGTTAGTTGACTCTAAGTTACCAACCACCTTTTGGGCTAAAGCAGTTAATACTGCTTGCTATGTGCTAAATAGGGTCTTAGTCATTAAGCCTTATAACAAGACACCTTATGAACTTATTCGTGGAAGAACCCCATTGATAGACTTCATGAAACCTTTTGGGTGTCCTGCTACCATCTTAAATACCAGGGATCATCTAGGCAAGTTTGATGGAAAAGCTGATGAGGGATTTTTTGTTGGGTACTCTGTAGTTAGTAAGGTCATGAGAGTATTCAACAAGAGGACCAGGATAGCTGAAGATACCATAAACATTAGATTTCTTGAAAATACACCTAATGTGACAGGAAATGGACTAGACTAGCTTTTTGATGTTGATTCTTAACAATTAACTAAGGGGGGGGGGGGGGGGGGGGGGGGGTGGGGGGGGGGGGGGGGGGGGGGGGAAAAAACTATGTGCCAGTTGTTCGGAAATCAAACTAATGGTATTGCAGGAACTAGAGATAACATTGTTACAGGTCAAATTGAGAAGAAGACAGAACCTGAACAAGAATACATCATAATACCTATTTGCACAACTGATCCATTAATCTCTCACGATCCTAAGGTCAGTGAAGAAGATGCTGAAGAGAAGCCTACTGAAATGGATGAAAATGGAGCTTCAGATAAAGATGGGGAGGATGATCAAGCCACAAGAAGTAAGTTTGAAAGGCTACTTCAACAAGAAAAGCAGACTGAAAATCCTAACAGTACTAATAATATTAATATTGTTAGTACACCTGTTAGTACTGCTAGACCATCTTTTACTAATGATGATCCATCATCTCCGATTAATATTGCTGAAGCTTCTAATGCATTTGAGGAACATCTATTTGACATATTTTCTCCTTTCAAAAATGCATTTACACTTCCACCTGTTTCAAATGTGACTCCAATGGATGATACTGGAATATTTGGTGAATCAATGAAGATGAAGATATGGGTACAGAGGCTGACTCAACAACTTGGAACCACCATCAGAAAGTTAGTCCTATTCCCCACAACAAGAATTTAACAAGGCAATAGTTTGAGGGGAGTCAATAAGAATGATGAAAGTGAATAAAACTTCAGTAGATATGGATGAAGGGTCAGGACAACCCACTGATCCCCAACCCACACCCATATTTACTCAACTCTGCAATAAAGAAACCAATCATTGTTCCATCATCATATCAACCCAAAAACACCCACAAACCTAGGAAAGCCATAAGGACCACTGAGATATCTTAGTCTAGTGGACCTATTAACCTTGTTGCTGATGAGACTGTCTATAAGGAGTGGGAAAACAAAATGGAAAGGGCTGCCACTACTACTTCTAGCTTAGATGCAGAGCAAGACAGTGGTAACATCGATAGGACCCAATCCATGGCAACACTTAATGAGTCAAATCCTTAGGGAACTGATTCTGGTAGTGGTCCTAGGTGCCAAGATACCATATTAGGAGATGCAGATGCTCAAACTAGGTTTGAGACTGCATCTAAACAGTCTAATGATCTACCTCTCTCAAGAGGTTACACACTTAGAAGTGGGGAGGACAGTATGAAACTATTGGAATTGATGGAACTGTGTACAAAATTGTTAGATTTGGTAAGCAAAAAGAAAAGAGAGATGTTGTAAGTTGAAAAACAGAAAGAGAAATGTGTGAATAAACACAGAAAAGAGTGATTTTGTGAGAAAAAAGAATTGAGAAATATTGTGAGCTTAAAAACAGAAAGAGAGCTTGTGAGAAAAACTAATTGATGATAGAAGTCCTTTTTGGAAAGAAATTAAAGTTAATGCTGGTAACTCAAACTTAATGCCGTTAGCCTTAGGTTAATGCTGGTATACATTAATGCTGCTAAGCATAAAGTTTCTACTGATGGTATACATAAGCTACTAAGCCATAAAAGTTTCTACTGCTGGTATAAACATAATGCTGCTAAGCTTACATTGATCTAGTTGGAGTTACTATCAGCGGGTCACATACTACTGTTAGGCTATAACAAGTGTTGTTAGTTTAGTACTTTGCTATGGCATAATTTAGTGTTGCCAGTTCAAGTTAATGTTGCTGAGGGTGATTTTATAAATACTTCAATTCAGGGTTTCATTCAATACTTTATTCGATTTCAATCGTTTAAACGCTCTCTAAACGTAAACCCTAACTCAATTTCATCTTTAATCATCAAAACACTAAACAATGTCAACCCTAACTTTTCTTGACACTCACAACATGGTCGCATTCTTGGATTGAAAGTGATGGGATTCATGAAATTATTGATTTTCTGAATGCTAACCAAATTCATTATGCTTTAACTATCAATCCTACTATCTACACACCTTGCATTGAACAGTTCTGGGCAACAACAAAGATAAAGACGGTTAATGGAGAACATCAAATACAAGCCCTAGTTGATAAGAAGAAAGTGATTATCACAGAGTCAAGTATTAAAAGTGATCTTCACTTAGAAGATGCAGATGGTACTGATTGTTTGCCAACTGCTATAATTTTTAAAGAACTGGCAAGAATGAGGTATGAAAAACCTTCTCAAAATCTTACATTTTATAAAGCTTTCTTTTCTCTATAATGGAAGTTCTTAATTCATACCATTACATAATGCCTTAGTGCCAAGACCACTGCATGAAACGAATTCAGTAGTACTATGGCCTCTGCAATAATATGCTTAGCCACAAACTAAAAATTTAATCTGTCTAAGTATATTTTTGATGCTATGGTAAAGCACTTAGAGGGAGGGGTTAAATTTTTAATGTATCCATGATTTATATAAGTGTTTATTAATCAACAGCTTGGTGATATGTCACATCACAAGAAGATTTATGTTAACCCCTCACACTCTTTGCCAACATGAAGAGAGAAGGAAAAGACTTTTCTAGGAGAGTAACACCCCTGTTTGCAACAATGATGGTTCAAGCTAATCAAGAAGAGGGTGTAGATTCAGGCATTCCTACTGCTTCTCAACAGACACCCATTACTATTCAACCATCTACATCTAAAACCCAGAAGAAACAGTCTAGAAGGAAGCAGAAAAAGACTACTGCAGTTCCTCACCCTAGTAATTCTACTGCTGATGTACCAAATGAGGAGTCTGTGCCTACACATTCCGATGATCCACTGCTCAGTGGTGAGGATAGATTGAAACTCACTGATTTGATGGATATGTGTACCAAATTGTCTAAGAGAGTCCTTGACCTGGAACATAATAAGACGACTCAAGCTTAAGAGATCATAAATTTGAAGCTGAGAGTTAAAAAGTTAGAGAAGAAAGCAGGGTTAAGAACTCATAAATTCAAGAGAATGTACAAGGTGGTCACAAGATGATATAATACTCAGATGAAGAAAGTAAGTGGGTGCCTCAAGAGACGTATCAATTAGGGAAGGAGTACAAAGCATGACAAGATTCTGAAGTTTCTTTAGTTGATGAAACCCAGGGGAGGTCAGATGATGCAGAAATGTTTGATACAGATACTCTTATTGGTAATGAAGTTTTTGCTAAAAATGATATGATTGAAAAAGACCAAGATGTGATTCCTAAAGAAGTTAGTATTGTTGCTCCCTCTACTACTGCTGTGTCACCACCTGTTATAACTGAAGTAGAGATTACCTTAGCTTAAACATTGGCTAAATTAAAGAGTGCAAAATCTAAGGTTGTGATACAAGAGCTAGTACAGAGTACAGCCACAACAGCACCTTCAACAATTCCCAAAGATAAAGGCATTACATTTAGAGATGCTAGTGAAAGCACAACAAGAACACCAACATCATTATCTTCTTCAAGCATCAAAGATAAAGGGAATGCTAAGATGGATGAACCTAAAGTGCCATTGAATAAAAAGGATCAAATTGCTCTTGATGAAGAAATGGCTAGAAATCTTGAAGCTCAAATACAAGCTGAACTCATTAAAGAAGAAAGGCTTGCAAGGAAAAAGGAAGAGGAAGCCAACGTAGCTTAGATTAAATCATGGGATAACACACAAGCTATGATGGAGGCAGATTTTGAATTAGCTCAGAGGCTACAAGCAGAAGAACAGGGAGAGATAACCATTGAAGAAAGATCAAGACTGTTTATAGAGCTCATGAACAAAAGAAAGAAACACTTTGCAAAGCTTAGAGCTGAAGAGAAAAGAAGAAAGCCACCAACTAAAGCTCAAAAGAGAAATCTAATGTCTACCTATCTCAAAAACATAGGTGGATACAAATATAATTAGTTGAAGAGCAAGAGCTATGATGAGATTCAGAAGTTGTTTGATAATGAAATGAAGAGGGTAAATACTTTTATTCCTATGGATTCAGAGGTGATGAAAAGCAAAGAAGGAACAAAAGAAAGTTCTAAAAGAACAGAGGATGAACTTGAATCTGATAAGTCAAAGAAGGCAGAAAGTAGTGAAAAGAAAGCTGAAGGCAGCAGAAAGAAATCAATTGGTAAGAAAAGAGCAGGGAAAGAGCAGAAACAAGAATCTTCCAAAAGACAAAGAATGGAGGATGATAAAGAGACAGATGAGCATGAAGAAGCTGAAGAAGATGATGAAGCTGAGATGAAAAAGCATATGGAGGTAGTTCAAGATGATGAGGAAATAGCAATTGATGCTATACCTCTAGCTACCAAACCTCCAATAATTGTTGAATATAAGATTGTTAAAGAAGGACAAAAGGGATTCTATCACTTGATAAGAGCTTATGGAAGTTCAAATAGATATTCATCAATGATTAGGATGCTTTAGAACATTAGTAGATAAGACTTAGATACTCTCTGGAAGTTGGTAAAAACTAAACATGGGAATACAAGGCCAGAGGATGTTTATGAAAAAGTGTTCTGGGGTGATCTAAAAGTAATGTTTGAACCTGACATAAAGAGTGAAATATGGAGGAGTCTACAGGGATACAAAGTGACTGTTTAGAAGCTGTTTGACTCTAGTGGAGTACACTTTGTGAGATTTAAAAATCTACACATCTTTATGTTAGTTGAGAAGAGATATCCCCTCACACCAATAACAATCACAAATATGCTCAACAAGAAACTTCAAGCTGATTATTGGAATAAGATGTGCTATCAACTACTCAAGCTCATGGTAAAGCAGCAAAAGGGTCAATGAAGTGTTTGAATGCATCTTCCTGATAGTGATGAAGACTTTTAATAAAGAAACTTGAAGATTCAGAAGATGAACATCAAGTTTAGGGGAGGATTGTTGGGACTTAAAGACTTCAAGATGATTCTTAGAGTTACTACTGCTCAGGTATATATTAGTATTGTCAAGCATAACTTTGTACTGTTGGTGATACTAATGAAAATTATGCTAAGTAGTTAGTACTGGTAGTATAAAGTTACTACTGTTAGTATAATTTAGTACTGTTAGTATAAAGTTACTACTGCTAGTTGAAGTTAAGACTGCTCAGAGTTGAAGACTGAAATATATGCTAAGTAGTTAGTGCTGCTAGTAGTAAAGTTAAGACTGCTAGTACACAGTTACTACTGTTAGTATATATTAGTACTGCTAGTACTAATGTTACTACTGCTTATGTTTATTAGTACTGCTGGTACAAAAGTTAATGCTGCTGGATTACAACTGCTAGAAGAGTTACTACTGTCAGAAGGATAAAGACGAGTAAAGAGATAAGGATTGTTTGGAGAACAAGAATACTTACGAAGATAAGTATTGAGTTATTTTTGTAAAAGATATGTATGAATGTATTTGTTAAGAGATTATTGTTTGCTTTTAGAAAAGATCATGATATCTTAGGAAAGTATTGTAAGCCTTGTAGGACTCCTTGGTGTATAAAAGGAGGTCCTAGGGTATAGAATTAAATGTATAAAAAATGAGTCATTATCATAGCTTCAAGGTTGTAAACCCTAACACTGTCAAAGAGTGTTCGTATTAATATATTAGAGCTTATTGTTTTGGTTATATTTATGTGTGTTAAAATTGTGTGCTCAACAAACTCCCACTCCAAAGTTTCACTCTATTGTATTATTGAGGGTGAGTATAATAATATGATTCATTTTGCATGCACTCCTGTTCTCCTAAGACTTAGTTAGGCTCATGTCAATTCCAAACATTAACTTGTTTTTAATTCACTAATTGTCAAAAATTGTAAACACATATCAATATTGTTAGGGGAGATAGTGATTAAAATGTGGATCATACTATTAAAATAAATACTATCTTCAATCTATAAGTGCATTCCCAAACTCCAAGTGCAAAACTCTTCATAATAATAGGCATATGTGTAGGGGATTTTTTGTAACTCTGGAAACACTCAAATGTGTCCCTTAATTTATTTCCTCAGACACGTTATGATTTTTTATCCAATGATTATGATCTTCATGGCAATACCCTAAAGACCGACCAACTGTTGTTTCTCAAGGAGTTATAAGGAGGTTAAGGTTAGTTATATTAGTTCCATGATCCAGCCAGAACCAAAGGGATCTACCCAGGAACACTCCATTAGATAGAGTAGAAGTCCTAGGTATGATTGAAAAAAAAGAGTAAAGTGAGAATAAAGGAATTGTGCAGACTAAGATGGAGCTAGTTTGGAACAAACCTAACAAGTACTAGTCATAGAGTCTCGGAAGCACTAAAGGGTTGAGAATTGAAAAAGAATTGTAAGAGATCAAAGAGGGTGAAAAGAAAGAAGCCCATCAACAACCCTAGGCAAAAACCGTGATCAATACATAATCTACGTAATCACAAAGATGATTGTGAATGATTGAAGAATACATTATGGAACCCAGTGATGCAATGCACAACCCTCCCTAGCTACTCAAAATCTCTCAAAAATATTTCTGTTTCATTTCTCGCGGAGACACCACGTTTCTATCGGCTTTCTATCCGAAGATAGATGTATTGAAAAGGTGCAATCTGCTCTCATCCTCTGTTTACCAAATAGCAAATGTGACTATATAGAGTCTAGAGCCAACGAGATCCATCAAAAATATGACTAGGACATAAATTCCAATATACAAAATGTCGTACATCATTATACAACATTTGGTATGAAAAAGTCCTACGCATTATCCATGTGGTAATTGCCAGAACATTCAGAGTGATACTCTTTGGTATTCACAGTGATGAATGGAAATCCTTCCAAAGTCAACATCAAACAGCTCTGCGGTAGGTGACTTGCGAGATTCTAAATGAATCAAGCTTGTGTCAACTGGATATCGATTTTGGTCCATGTAACACCCCCATTTTAACAAATATAGCAGTAGAAGCTAATATGGGGTATTACTTCATAGTACAACAGACATAACCATAAAAAATAACTCAAAAGAGACGTTTTGAAAATTTAGTTATCATTCAATATTATATCAAAGTTTTACAAAAGGTGGTCCCAAAATCTATATGAAAACATAACGTTTGAATGATAACAGTTTTTCCATCTTTAAGTCCGTGCCACTCTGTGCCATAATCGTGCTCAATTACCTGAGATAAACATGCTAAAAAGATCAACCAATATTTTTTTTTTTTTTTTTTATTTAGTTGATGAAATTCATAGGTTTAGATAAACAGTGAATACAAGTCATAGTGGTTATTGTTTGTTATAACACCCATAGTTTTGTATTAATTGCACATAACAATTATATGGAAAAACAATTTATTTCCCAAGCTCATGATATCAATATGTTAACATGGAAATCACCTTAGTGATATTAGTGAGGAACAAATGTCCTTGTGGAAAGGTAACTTGCCAAAGTTACCCATTATAATCAAATATAGTGCTATTGGTACCAGAAAGTATAGGTACACCAACGGAGTCATCACACCCCATAGATCTATCACACAATAGTCCGTTCACTCGCAAGTGACTAAGGTTCATGAATAAGAATTATTGCAGTGGAAGTTACTTAGGAAATAAAATATTTGGCATACAGTTGAAAAACACTTGCATTCATGGTTTAGCAGTAATCCCCTCGCGGTTTATAAAATATTTAAAAGATTAAATACGAGGCTAATGAACGCACCCTTAACAGGGAACTGCAGATGAAGTGCAAAAGTATATCAGTTGTAAAGTAATGCCTTGTCCACGAACCTGTGTAATATGTCAAGTCTTAGTTTGATGGTTTATCTTTCAAAACTTCATGAATTTTATCATTTGATTTATTAATTTATGGAAATATTATATCACTGTTCGGGCCATCATAATTCTAAGGTCATGTAGTAAACGTTTGAGGAGCTAGGACACTTTAAATCGTAAAACCAGCAAACTCGTCAAAACATATACCTAAATGAAACCCCTCACATGAAGCTCCCTAGTAACGTGATACGTTATAGTTTTAAGTTTTCTTCAAAAGCTAGTCGATGATAAGTTACGTTAGATATATAACGTAATTGAGTTATAATGCGTCAATCGATGATTAATAACGATACAAGTGTCGGGTTTTAATAAAATCAAGTTTTATAATATTTATATATATTTTTATAATTAATATAAGAATATTATATTTTATATTTTTGCAAAAATGGCAATATATACCCTGGATTTATAAACTTTTAAAAGTTTAGTCCTTTATATAAATAGTATATATAATTTAAACCGTTAACTTTAGAACTTGGCAAAACAACCCCTCATAGTTATAACTTTGGAATAATGACATTTTCAGCCCCTCTAGTTATAAATTTCAGAAAGTTACGATATATACCCCTATGCATGAAAATATTTGCAAATCAAGTCCAAAATCCATAATTTTGATATTTTTGAAATCCAAAAGAGTTTTTTTTCAGGTTATGGGTTATTAAAATAAGCTAAAATAAGATGTTCTAATATAACAAAAGTTTTAGAAAAAAGGATTCGTTAGCTAGAAAATCAAAATGGGTCGTTTTTAGGGTTTTAACCAAAAACGCATGGGTTTGTGGTTCAAGAGATCAAACAAGAGTTTATATGGGATCATAAGGAAGCTTATTAAAGTTTTAAAACAGAAAATGAGCTTATTGAACAAGATTTGAGCTTACTTGAGCTTAAATGGGTCGTATGAGCTTATTTGGGTTCGTACGCCTAGAAATGTGTTCAAGGGCTTCTTTCTTTTGATTCTTGGCTTCAATTCTGATCTTTGGGACTCTTGAGGCTTCTCTTAATATTCTACTACTGCTAGGGAATGGCTAGAACTTCATTTGAGTATGTATGTTTAAGTTTGAAGGATGAAATGAAAAGGTGTGGGTGTTCGGCTTATATAAGGGTGAAACCAACTTGGTGCCTAAGTTTCCTAACTTGGTGGCTAAGTATTCTTAGAGTAGGGATCAAGGGTTGTAGAGGGTGAGTAAGGAAGGCTAGGAATGTAGCTTAGGGAGGTGTAAGGGTGCAAATGGACTAGAAGTGATGAGGTGGTTTGGTTGGTGAACAAGGGTAGCTAGTAGGTGACAAGGAGGTGACAAGAAGCTTACAAGGTGTTGATGGAGCTGCTTGAAATGTATGGTGACATGGTAGTGAGGTCATGGTGGTGTTAGGGTGCTAGCTTGAGGTGCTTGAGGTGCTTGAAATGGTTTTAAAAGAGAATTAAGGGGTGTCGGGTGGTTTAGGGTTTCGGGTTAAGGTTTTTAATTTAAATTCGAGTTAGGGTTAGGGTTTAGGATAGCTTAAGGTTTAGGATTAAGATTGGTGTTTAGGATTAAAGTTTAGGGTTTTATGGAAAAAAAAAAAAAAAAAATTCAAAAAGATTAGGTTAAAAATAAATTAGAGTTTTAGGGTTTTGTTTAGGGTTTTAGGACGAATTAAGGTTTAGGTTTAGGGTTTAGATGTTATGCATTGTGTGTTGTACTTTGTACTAAAGAGGTGGTACGAAATCTAGAATGAAAACGGTGGTAAAATGAGCTTATTTGAATTTATGCATTGTTGATTTGTACATTAAGTATTTAGGATTTGTACATTGGTTTGGAGGTAAAATATAATTCAAATATTATGTATTGATCACTTGTACACTTTTTTAAGGCTTTTACATTCATTTTATATGTATACATTACATATAGTTAGGGTTTTGATATAAACGTCCAACGTTTAAAGTCCGTTTTGATTTAACGTTGTAAATGGTATGATAAACGGGTAGCTTATTTGGTAAAAATGATATTAGGGCATAGACTTGACATATTAGGATGTTTACATGATATAAACATAGATATAGACGGCATTGGTAGGTTGCGTGAGCTCGTTTACTTTAGTTATGTAAACTATGTTACATAATCGAATAAAGCGAAAAATTTCTCTGTAAAAAGGTGGTATATATATAACAGATGGTTATTACATTGATGAAAATTACGGGTTGTTATAGTCCCCCAACCTTAAAAGAAATCTCGTTCCGAGATTTAGTTGAATGATGAAGTGATGTTTGTAAATAATCGAGTGAACAATTTACAAATCGAAAAAAGTCTAAAGACTTATTTGTATGATGGTAATAATGATAATGATTAAATGATCAAAAAAGAATTATTTGTACAAACGGATTGAAAGAGAATTGTTTGTACGAATGCCATACACTTAAGTTCACTCATTTATAATTTGTCATTTACAAACAGAGGCGTCCCAATCCTTGTAACTAAGAATTTATAAATTTATAGTTCGGTGGTTTATAATTTCCTTATTCAAATGAAGAAGCGTCCTAATTTATTTCAATAAGATGATTATAAATCATCCCACTTAAGCATAAAACATGATATCAAAACGGTGTTAAGTAGAAGATGTTTCCTTGGTGGTATGATTTTCCAAAATCATGAGAAGAATAATGAGACATTAAATTGCACAAAACTGATCCAGAAATCACACTTGGAGAATTTGCCATACAATTCCTCCTTTCTGAGTAATTCCAAAATTATTCTCAGATGATCTGCGTGTTCTTCTTTATTATAAGAGTAGATGAGAATATCATCGATGAACACTATTACGAATTTTTCCAAGTATGGTTTACACATATAATTCATGAGATCCATGAATACAGCAGGTGCGTTAGTTAAACCATATGGCATCACTTGAAATTCACAGTGTCTGTATCTTGTTCTGAAAGCAGTCTTGGGAATATCTTCATCCCTTACTCTTAGTTGATGATAACCTGATCTTAAGTCGATTTTTGAGTAAACACTCGATCTTTGAAGTTGGCCGAATAAGTCATTGATCCTGGGTAATGGGTAACGATTATTTACAGTAAGTTTATTCAACTCCCGATAATCGATACACATTCTGAAAGATCCGTCTTTCTTTTTAACAAATAAGACAGGAGCTCCCCAAGGTGAAGTACTTGGTTGGATAAAACCTCGGTCTGCTAACTCTTGAAGTTGGTTTGTTAGTTCCTGCATTTCTAAAGGAGCTAATCTATAGGGTGCTTGGGCTACTGGTGCCGCTCCTGGAATTAAATCGATTTGAAATTCTACTTGACGAACTGGGGGTAGGCCAGGTAGATTTTCAGGAAAAACTTCTAGGAATTCTCTGACTACTGGTATGTCTTCTAGTCGTTTTTCATCAGATTTCTTCTCCATTACTTGAGCTATGAAAACTTGACATCCCCTGGATATATACCTTTTGGTTTTTATACAGGATATGAGGCTTAGTCGAGTTTTACTTTGATCACCTCGAATGATTAAAGTTTTACCATCGATTGGGATGTGGACGACTTTCTCGTCACAGATGATTCTAGCATGATACTTAGATAACCAATCCATACCGATGACAATGTCGAAACTACCTAGTTTAATTGGCATAAGATCAATTTCGAAAGGTTGGTTTAACAAGGTCAGAGTTGCACCCTGAATAACGGTATTATGAAATAGCGAGGTATAACAGGATTATAATTGTATTATATCATGAACAACTTGCCTTCATACTTTACATAGTTAAAATTTGACAAGTGTTGTTATTTATACCACACATCCCGTGGTTAGGTTCTAACAAAAACTATAACTAGAATCTAATCTAGTAGTCTGAGGGTCCTTTGTTTCTGCAGTTCCTGGTCTGATGGCCCACTTTGTTACAAGTCTGACATTTGACAGTACAAGGTCCTGTGTGATGTAGAGTGCATCTCTTACACAAAGGATGGGGTCCAACATACCCACGGTTTTCAGTTGGGGTAGCAGCATAGGCCCTGAAGGTTTCCTGCCTTCTATTCTGTTGTTGGTGGTGATCATTATTGTGGTTGTCATTGTTGTTGTTACGGTTGTTTTGGTAGTTGTTGTTGAAGGTTCTTCTATCATTAAACTTTCGTTTGTGATCATTGGTTCCCTGCACAGAATTGTGCCTTGTTACTTGATCCATTAACCTCTGGGTTATGTTAATGGCTTCCTCCAAAGTTTGAGGCTTTGAAGCGGTAACATTTCCTTCAATACTTCTGGGTAATCCTACGATGAAAGCTTCCATGAGTTTCTCGGTGTTTGGCACCATGTTTGGCCATAAGACTGCTAATTCCTGGAATCTTCTAATGTAAGTTTTAAGATCATCTCCTTTTACATTCAGATTGTAAAATTCATCTTTCATTTTCCTGACTTCAGTTCGAGGACAATACTTATTTGTTAAGAGCCTTTTCAATTCAGTCCAAGTGATCTTATTGGCTTGTTCTATTCCAATAGGTTGGGCGTACGCATTCCACCAGGACAAGGCATCATCAGTCAGGGTACCAGTAGCAAATGTCACTTTGTTTTCCTCGGCACATTTGCTACGAGAAAATACTGATTCGGTCCGTTCAAACCAGCGAATGAGGCCAACTGCTCCTTCTGTACCATTGAAGTAGAAAGGTTGACAGCTTATGAACTCTTTATAGTTTCTCGTTTTTGTTACAGGAGTTCTAGTAGGCCCGGTGTTCCTGTTGGGATTACTAGTACTTGCCATTGTTGCAGCTTGTGCTTCCAGAGCCGCGGTAACACTGTCAGCAACTAGTTTCTTAATGGCAGCCTGAGTCATGGGTGGTGTTGCAGATGTTGATGTCCTCTTGGGAGCCATTCTATCAACATTTACATGACAACACAAAATAAGAATGATATCACAAGTCATTGTCAAAATTTTCATACATAGTGGTATTGAAATCATTTGACATATTGTATGGATTCTTATTTTGATACAAGTTCTAACAAAGTAATACACATCCTTTGGTATTACATTGCAGGATATAACGGAAAATTTTTGGAATTTAAGATTTCCAGGAATGAACACTTAAACAAGCATCTGACTCATTAGATTCCTCGGGGACTGGTTCACTTCCCAGTGGTCGTGGTATGATCCATAATGAGTTATCTAACTCTGCAAAGATAGACTCATCAAAGGGATAATCTAGTGGTGGTGTAGTTGACCTAACCGGTGATGAAGATCCTACTGATGAAGATGGAGATATTGGAATGGGTGATTCAACAGGAGTCTTAGTGTCTTTAGGTGGTGGAATCTCTTCGGGAGGAAAGAAATCTCGAGAATCAAACATTGGTGATAGTGGTAATACTGGAGATGGAGGCAAAACAGGCGGTGGATCAATAGGAGCTTGTGGTGGGATAAGTGGTTCATTAGCAGTAGCATTATATGCTTGCATATATGGATCATCGTGAAAAGGTGAGATGGCTAGCGAGGCCAAAAGATACTTAGATAAATTATCTAAAGGATCAGGAGAGATATTTCCCGGTGAGACTGGGAAATAGTCTGGAAAGTTAGAGGAAAAAGCATCCTCAATATCGGAAGTAGGATGGTTGGGAGAAGACATCACTCTGTTAACAACCCAGTGGTAAATAACATAAGTTATTTATATAATAGTATAATAGTTATGTATCTTTACATACTATTTGGGAGATGTAGTGGCACGGAGGACTTTCTTGGATGGAAAAAGAAAAGTAGTTATAGTTAAGGTTTCAACCTTGTTCTCTATAACCGTGGCTCTTGATACCAATCTGTAACACCCTCATTTTGACAAATATAGCAGCGAAAGCTAATCTGGGGTATTACTTCATAGTACAACAGACATAATCATAGAAAACGAATCGTAAAGAGACGTTTTTGGAAAATTTAGTTATCATTCATTTATTCATCAGAGTTTTATAAAAAGAGAGGTCCCAAAATCTAGAAACATAAAGTTTGAATGATAACAGTTTAGCCATCTTCAAGTCCGTGCCACTCCGTGCCATAAGATGCTCAGTTACCTGAGATAAACATGCTAAAAAGGTCAACATAAAGGTTGAGTGAAATTCATAGGTTTATAGTAAACAGTTTGAATACAAGTCATCATAACAGTGGGTTACGTTGTTATACACCCATAAGTGTAATAATTGCAATGAGTACAATTATTATGGAAAACAATATTATTGCCCTAAGCTCATGATATCAATACGTTAACATGGAAATCACCGTAGTGACATTGGTTGAGGAACAAATGTCCTCGTGGAAAGGTAACTTGCCAAAGTTACCCATTATAATCAAATATAGTGCTATTGGTACCAGAAAGTATAGGTACACCAACGAGAGTCGTCACACCCCGATAGATCTATCCATAATATTCGCGTTCACTCGCAAGTGACTAATGGTTCATGATTAAGAAATATTGGCAATGGAAGGTATTTAGGCAATAATATATCTGACATACAGATGGAAAAGCACTTGCATTCATAGTTTAAGCATGTATCCCCCTCGCGGGTTTATAAAGTATTCAAAAGATTTAAAATGTGAGGCTATGAACTCACCTTAACAGTACAGGGAAATCTGATTTATGGCAAAAGTATATCAAGTGAAAGTAACGGCTTCGTCATGCAACCTGTGATAATATGTCAAGTCTTAGTGTGATGGTTTATGTTTCAAAACTTCATAAAGTTTAAAGTATCACTCAGATTTATTAACTTATGGAAATATTGTATCACTGTTCGGGCTATCATAATCCAGAGGCCACGTAGTATCGTTTGAGGAGTCAGGGCACTTTAAATCGTAAACCCAGCAAACTCGTCAAAACAAATACTCAAATGGAACCCCTCACGTGAAACTCCCTATTAACGTGATACGATAAGATTTTAAGTTTCTTCAAAAGTTAGTCGATGATAAATTACGTTAAATATATAACGTAATTGTTTTATAATAAGTCGATCGATGATTAATAACGATAAATGTGTCGGGTTTTAATAAAATCGAGCCTTATAATATTAATATATATTTTTATAATTTATATAAAAATATTATATTTTATACTTTTAAGTTTGCAAAAATGGCAATATATACCCTTGATTTATAAACTTTTACAAGTTTAGTCCTTTATATAATAAGTATATATATATTAAACCTTTAACTTTGAAACTTGGCAAGATAGGTCCTTATAGTTATAACTTTGGAATAATGACATTTTCAGCCCCTTTAGTTATAAATTTCAGAAAGTTACGATATATACCCCTATGCATGAAAATATTTACAAATTAAGTCCAAAAAGCCATGCAAGCTTATTTTAGGGTTCCAAATGATATTTTCTGGTTATACCTAATTAGAATAAGCTAAAATAAGATGTTCTAACATAACAAAAGTTTAGAAAAAGGATTCGTTAGCTAGAAAATCAAAACGGGTCGTTTTTAGAGTTTTAATAAAAAAACACATTGGTTTGAGGATTCAAGGCTTCAAACAAGAGTTTATATATGATCTTAAGAGTATTATGAATATTCTAATACAGATTATAAGCTTATTGAACAAGATTTTGAGCTTACTTGAGTTAAAATGGGTCGAAATGGGGTTTTTGGGTTCGTACGCCTAGTAACGATTTCAATGGTTCCTTTCTCTTGATTCTTGGCTTCAATTCTGATCTTAGGGACCTTCTACTTATTCCTTGGCTGGGCTTGAACTCCATTTTAGTTTGTGATGAAGTTTTGAGGTGTGATTTGAAAGGGTAGCTTGGATTCGGTTTATATAGGGGTTAAAACCCTTGGTGCCCAAGTTTTCTTGATGGCTAAGGATTAAGGGCTGTAGAGTGATGACCAATGAAGCCTATAGATGATTCATGGAAGCTAGGAGAGTAGCTATGCAAGGTGGTGAGGGTGTATGAAGGTGACTAGAAGCCTTGGTGGCCAAGGGAGGTGATGGAGGTGCTTGTAAGGTGCTTGGGTGGCTGCTTGGTGACATGGTGGTGATGTCATAGAGGTGCTAGGGTGCTTGGTTGGGTTGAAAATGGGTCAAAATGAAATAAAAAGGGGTGCCGGGTTTAATGGGTCACGGGTTAGGGTTTTATGGTTTTTAGATCGAGTTAGGTTTAAGGTTTAGGGTAGTTTAGGGTTTAGGATTAAGGTTTAATGTTAGGATTAGGGTTTAGGATTAGGTTTAAGGTTTAGGATTAAGGTTTAGGGTTTAGTTTTAGGTTTAAAATGAAATTAGGGTTTTAGGGTTTCGTTTAGGGTTTAGGGTTTTAGATTAGGGTTTTAGGATGACTTAGGGTTTAGGTTTAGGGTTTAGGAGTCATGCATTAAGTGCTTGTACCTTGTGCTAAAGTGGTGGTAAAGTTTAAACATGATTTAGGAGCTTAAATGACCTAATTAGGTTTTTAGGCATGATTAGCTTGTACATTGTGCTTTAGAAAGTTGTAACTTGATTTTAGGAGGGAAAAGATATTCAAATGTTATGCATTGTACACTTGTACACATGCTTGAAGGCTTGCACATTCATTTTATATGTATACATTACATATAATTAGGGTTTTGATATAAACGTTAACGTTTAATGCTTGTTTTGTTTTTGATATATCTTTGAAAGTACGTTAAATGGATAAAGTACTTGGGTAAAAATGATTTTAAGATATGACTTGACGTATTTTTTAGGGAATGTTTACATGTATTAAACATAAATATAGATGGCATTGGTAGATGTTGCGTGAGCTCGTTTACTTTAGAGATGCAAGTTACGCTGCATAATGAGATAAAGAAAAAATTTCCCTGTAAAAAGGTGATATATATATATGTATATATATATATATATATATATGTATATGTATATATGTATATGTATATATGTATATGTATATATGTATATATATATATAATAGATGGATATTACATTGATGAAAATTACGGGTTGTTATATATATTCTTTATCTTGTTAAACTTATGGGGTGATTTACCATTGTTTCTTTACGCTCAACAAGCACCATTCTACAAAATATTTGGAATAACATTCGATTCTTTCCCACGTATTTTTAATGGCTTCCACGTAAACGAGATTTTTAGTGTTGTTTCTTCTCCATTTTAAAGCAACATGTACATCCTAATGTTATTATATATCAAATGTTTGATTCCACACTATAGTGAAGGAGTAACCCACCGCACCGTCTAAAGGCTTTCATACTACTTTGTAATGGTATCATTATCAGATGAGTATACTACAAACGCTAGAGAAAAAAGGCATGCAAAGTGAAAAACTTACAGTGTACATGTAACAATGATCATCTAGAATAATTTATTCATGAAAAAATATTTGGAGCGATAATACCTCGGTATTCATAACTTGGTATGTTGGCGAAGCGGTGGTTACAAATCAAAAATGGCAGAGATGATGGGAGATCTGATGTGATGGATGTCGTAGCAGATTGATGGCTGTGAATTGTGCACATGAATATTGGGCGGGAATGGGAAGGGAACGAGGCGGAATATGCAGACGTGGGTATAATTAGATTAAAGGTAAAATTTATTAAATTTAATAAATTAGCAGTGAATGGTATAATAGTTAAAGATAAAAGATTATGGTGAAAGAATTAAAAAAATTGTGGCGTCAACTCCCCAAAATAAAAGCATTGCCAAAGCCGAAGATGGGGTCCACCATACACTTTATGAAACACAAGACAACAAAAACCACACATATTCCAAAAACAAGAAATGCGACGTCATCAACACCACCACCACCGACCACCGTCACCAGACACAACAGAATCAGAATCATCAGAAGAAACAATGATGAAATGTGTATCTTGCAAAGAAGAATACGACACAGATGATGCAGGTACATGTAGGGAATGTTACGAGGAAGCAAGTGAGACTGAGGAAGAATTGAAACGTGAGATTGAAGAACTTAAGTCTAAAGTCAACTTCTTACGCTTTTGGGATTCTCGACCCCATCTTCGATCTACTGTCATTTGTAGTTTTACTGATGTTGTTCTTGTCGCTGTTGATGCTGATTCTGGTAAACCTGTCGTTAATTCTGTTCCTGTTCCTGCTAATAAGGCTGTTCTGGTTAGTACTTTTTTTTTATGTTTTTCTTAAATGCGTCTGCTCCTTAATTTTTTTAGGTTTACTGAAATGAACCTCGTAACTTTTAGACTTCAGAGGGTGTTTGTGAGTTGCTTATTTGCGTTAAATAAGACCCTAAAAGGGTTTGGTTAGAAAGTATAAATCAAATCCAATTTAAAGGTTTTAGGTTTGGTATGATGTATGAAGATTGTAATTTCAATCCTAATAAGCACATTGAAACCACTAGGTAATAACCTAATCTATTTATTTCACCTTTAGATAAGCATTTAAGACAACCAGGAGCAGTTCATTTTATACAAACACCCTAAACAGTAAGCAGAAAAGATAAGTAATCCCAAACGCCCTTATTTAATCAAGTTTCAAGCACTCGTTTAAGTATCTTAAGACTACACGTTTGGGGTTGATATAATTTCATGAGACTTGAACCACCACCCATATTATAAACATGATACTGCTAGGCGATATCACAATACATCTATTATAAGTAGATAAATGTATTACGTTATTTATTATACATCTGTGAAACAAACATTTCGTTACGCTCTTTTTCGGGCTACATAATCTGTCTTAACTTATTGTAAACTAGAAAGTTACAAGTTGAATTGCTTTAAATAAGGTGTAGCTTGTAGCGTAATTACTGGAGGTGCTTCTATATCTAATTACTCTGTATGCCCCTTCTTATTAGCATCAGTTGAGAAAAGGTTAGTGAGCTCGCTAATGCTCATACAACATGTCCTCTTATCGATACAGAGACTATTTGGGTTTCGTATAGTTTTTTTGTCTAGAAAAGGATTTTAAAGGCAACATAAAGCATGATCAAAGTTGTTTGGTCTATGATTTGAGATATGTTGGGCAATTGTCATAGCTTGCTTGTCTTGGTCTTGAGTAACACTCCTTTATGTCAACATTTTTATTTATACAATTATTTGTAATTATGGTATCTGACATTTAGTGATATCACATTACACTTTGGGATAACGTGGTACGATACATTGAAAGTTAGTTCGGTTTCTTTAGTAGTTAAAGGCTGGATTAAGATTCTATGTGATAGGCACCTTTAATGTACTGAAGGATGTACTCATAGTAGATATCTACAGAGAGGTAAGAGCATAACAGAAGCATATAAAGAGTCAATACATTGTAATGGAAGAGCGTCAATAGGTTAGGCATATCTAAATAGTGAGATGAGTCCTCTTACAACTATTAAATCGTTAATCCTAGCAGAAACTTACTGAACCCAATCTTCTGGCCAAAAAAGGCAAAAGCTATAAACCTAAATTGTACAGGTTCACAAAGTAACAGGTGAAAGGCTACTTATTATAGGACGATTGCGTTCTCATAAAATCATCGATCTTTCAATAGTTGTTGGATGGACACTCCCACTCCTATTTAGATACCAATAACCAACGAATCTGTTTACGCGTTATATAGGCCAGAAGCCCAAACAAATGCGCAGAACTTGATGATACTACATCAGCAGTCGCATAGATACAGCTCGTCTTGAAATAATACATTACTTCCACATATGAAGCATCATAGTTGATGTGTTGTTTTGCTACTCAAATTTTAAATTTATAATCTTGTATCACCTATCAATATCGATTAAAACATGGGGGCTGAGTTAATTGATGTATATAACAAAGAGACTGCAGCTGTACTAGGGTGGACAAAAAACAAATCCAATGGTGGATGTTACCGTATGGGAAGCATGGAGTCTTCTAATCTCGTCTGTTGCAGTTCACCGGGGTTGTGGTTGGGCGCACACCCCATAGTATGTTGACAGCTACAAGTTATTGACAAAATGACTCATAAGAATGTAGGAATGGGTATCTTTTGGTTTTTAATTAGCAAGAGAATGAGATGAAAATTCATAAAATGATACAGATAAAAAAGCAAACATTAGCGATATGACTACTAGAATGAATCGAGGACGAAGAAAGGTATTTTCTTCTTTGTAATTTAACTGGTTCGAACACATTAAGTAAAAGTAAATAAACTGATTGTATATGGTCTTTTAGTTTAGTAATAAAATTATAAAGAACCAGAATATAATCTATCTCACGACTATAAGTTATTAGTGATCTGTAAAGATTCAACGCAAAATCACATATATGGTGCAAATCGTCATACTTTTCTTCATTCTCTCAATTTTCATCATCTTATGGGATACTTGGATTATACCCATGATAAAATAAAAATTGCTTACAGCCAAGTGTCGAAGGTTTTCATTTTTATTGCTTATAGCTATGCTGTTACGGACTCATTTCTGTCTTTGCATGCGATGTGGTTCCTGCCAAGCAGCAAGTACTTTGAAGTTTACAGGTTTCTGCTCCTACTCGTTAAAAGATCCCGACCAGTATTAAGTTGATCTTTATATGGTGGTAATGAGACAAACCATGCGTCTTTGATAAAGAGATTTTTATCAAATAAGTAATTATTATAATTCTTTTGTGTCAATTTAATCTAAACAAACCTATGTTCTATATGGTCAGAATGAACCACTTACACGTGTACTTAATCTCTGCTTAAGCATTTATTTCTTGTCGATGCTGCTGACTACTAAAGACCAACGCTTTAATGGTATAGGCAAGAAATGGAAGGAAAGGAAATAAGTAATAATCACATTCGCATTTTGTAACCCAACCCTTGTACTTACCGCAATACTTCCTGCTACATAATGTGATGGCATCAATCAGATATTTTGGAAGCGCTTCTCTGATCTCGGTAGGAGTCAGAATGCTGGGCATATATCACATATGCTCAATAAGTTAGGAATTCAAGGTCTCAAACTTATTTGTTAGTATGTTTGTGATCTGCCTTACGACCTCTGTACTTACCTTTCACCCTCGGCTAGGCATTCCACATTTTTTTCTTGGATATGATAGAGAGGCTTAGCCTGCTAAGTGCTAACATGTACGTGGTGCAATCAATCTCACATTCAAGTACACATGTAAAATTGAATTTATTGTCTAACCTAGGTCCACGATGTCAGGATACATAAATAGACTATAGGCTGACGGGAAGAAGCATAAAAGCACAGTGGTGGAAGAGTAAAAAATAGATGAGATGGTGAAAGTTCAGAAATTAGAAAACCTGCATATATCAAAAGAATTACTAAAATCAACTATATCCAGGGCCCACCAATGGACCTATGTCTAATGCGTAAGTGGGTTAAATTAAGGTGCTCTTCAACCAAAAATGTTTGTGTACAAGTTCCTTTAATGACAAAGATTTGTGAGTCCCTTCAAATAGAGGAGACATGGATATGCTAGTTACTCCTGCTCTTTATTGACTTCTTCATTTTGTTTACGTAAATATAATTTTCATATTTACCTCCTTTTTCACTTTTTGGTACATGTTTTTTATCTTAGCATAATTGCATTTGGCTAGTTACAACTTAAAACTCTTTGAAGTTTACTTTCATTAGGGTAATGTCATACATAATGTTGCTTGGCTTTTCACATATTATAAAAGGTCGCAATTTCAAACCAGTTACCTAAAAATTATACCGAACTATAAAAGGTGACTAAAAAGGAAACAACTCAAATGGGTTAATAGTCATCCATACAGTATACATAAGATGCTCCTAAATTGCTATTTATATTATTTTGGATATCATATTGTTGCTGTAATCATATTTGACAATGATTTTCTTATTAAAATTAATAATGTAATGAATAAATTTAGTTTTGTCTGTGTTAAAAGCTTCATAAGTGCAAAGTATGCTAGTGAGCCATGTTTTACGATCCAAATGGAACTATCTAGTCCATTTCCTTAGGTTGTTTTTCAGTGGAAAGTTTTGTTACTTCTAGATGACAAGATGATTCAGGTTATGTATAATTTTAAATTGATTACATCAAAAATACTGCTGGTTAATGTGGTAATGGGTCAATGGATATAATGAGCTAAAAGCCTCCCAATATGTAATGTAATCCATACCAAACTTCCCTAAAAGGAGGGCTTAATTTGGTTTGTGTGTATGTGGCAGTGGGCTCGAGCCCCGTGGAATAGTCGGCCAAAAGGTCGGAAACCACGATTACGCAAAACTTGCATACTATCTCTAAAATCATTATATTCAATGCATTAATCATTCAAATAAATTTATTAATAGACAAAAGCATTGGCAGGTAAACCTAAACTGAGCGCTGTCTAGGAAATATATATGCTTTCACCCTCATTTAACCGTTAGCCAACCTGTATTGACCCATTGACCACCCCGTATTGGTTCTAATATATATTTATATTTCGATTAACAGGCCAGCCGTTCACCAGTGTTCAGAGCCATGCTTGAAACTGAAATGGAAGAAAGCTTAAGTGGCACTATCAAACTGAGTGATGTGTCATATGATGCCCTCCGTGCTTTCGTGAATTACCTCTACACAGCTGAAGCATCTCTTGATGATGAAATGGCCTGTGAACTTCTAATTTTAGCCGACAAATACGAAGTGAAGCATCTAAAAACCTATTGTGAGAAATTTTTAATTTCAAAACTTAACTGGGAAAGTTCACTAATGAACTATTCGTTTGCTAATCAACATAATGCAAATAATCTACTTGATGCTGCATTATCCTTAATTTTGGACAATATGGATAAGCTAAGCAAGCGTGAAGAATATGTGGAGCTCGTGGAAAAAGATCCTCGGCTTGTTGTTGAGATTTATGAAGCTTATCTGTCTAAACAGGTGAATACTGCTGCTATTGTTGGTATCCATGATGATAAAGGAACAAAACGCTGAGATGCTCTTTAGCGGTATGGTGATTTGTTTTTTTAAGTCTTTTAGCAACTTTTATGTAAATTCTAGCTACTTTCTTGGTGTGTTTGTTTGATCTTTGAAATCAAATTACCTGGTAAATTTGAAGAGAGAAATAGTACCTGTTTCACACTCCCACCTATAGGGAATGTCCTGTTGCAGGTATATTTCTGGTACCTTCTTGTCCTTTTATCAATAGTTTATGTGAAATGTATGATTAAAATCAATCAAGTTTATTGCGCCAAGAGATTTAGTAGGTTGTTTAAATATATACATAACCAATAACTTTTAACCTGTGTTTGGCCCTGTTTAATCCATTCAACCCATCTTCACCATGTCCCTCTTTTCTATTATTTTCTCTTTTCCCATGGATATGACCTGGTAGTAACAACGTATGACCTGAAAACCATCAAACATGTTAAAGATGTGCGAGTTTGGAGATCATATTATTAACATGTGTCAGAACCAGGACTAACAAGCTCAGGATCTTCTGAAGCTAAAGGACCCATTAGGACCTGACCTTTTCAATTGTATTACGCGTGTTATTGAAGTCGTAATGGGCCTTACCCTTCAAACTTGTTAATTAAAAAATTGGCTAAATGCGAGAAGTGTTACTTCCAAGTTCCAACCATAATATATTCAAAACGGTTAGTTTCACTTCAGTTCGGATTGCAGGCTGTCATTTGCCTGCATGAAGCCGGAATCACTAGCAAAACCAATAAGATCAGAGATTTTCAGATAAAAAATAATTCTGCGAGGTTTTCTCATGTGACTTACGGTGTTCTTTATTTTAATGATGTTCCTCGTAATGGTATTTATGAAATTGATATACTCGGATGGTCAACTATTGCATTGATTTTAGTCACCTAGGCAGTCTTCCAAGTTTCATTGTATATGATCAATTCTAGTTGATGGTCTGTTTAAGTCGATAATTTGTGGTCACGTGTAACGCAAATGAGTGCAACTGTGGGTAAAAACCTTGGTTTTGGTCGTAATTAGCATTTTTATGCACCACTCTATATAAGGACGCAATTAGTACATCAAAATTAAACATCCACACACATCCAATTTATTATATGTGGATGTAATGCTCTTTGAATATTGGAATATTGATTTGCGGTGTATTATTTGATAATATTGACCACATTTTGCTTGCCAAAAGAAAGTATATACAGGGTCTTTTGGAAAGAAATTTTACTGTGGAAAACATGATAAGTTTATTGATTACAAATTAGAATTTTTACTCCCTATTTGACCTTGAGACTTGGTTGATAAAAGCCCAATATAATTTCGGCTTTAACAGTATATTTTTCTGAAGCATCAAGAGTCGTGCCATATAAGCTTTTATTTTTTAATCAAACACAAGTTACAATTAGTTGCATTAACGACAACTATGAGATACTTACTATTAAAACGGCATTTTGAAACACCTTGTCTTACCGTTACAACCAAGACACAAATACAATTGCTTTCCAAAAAGCGATACAATTGTTCATATGATTAGTTAGCAACATAGAAACAGCTACACAAAGATCAGGAATGTGTGTTAATTGGTTTTCTCTCCAACCACGTACCGTTTTTTGGAGTCGTTCAGGCCTGCAGAATGAAGTTGCTTTCTTTTCTTAACGAGATGTAGCGCCGTCTTCCTATCCTCCTTCACCTCAACAGAATCGGGCTGCACAAAGTGCCAAATTACTGAGTCTCATACAGAACAAAGAGAATATTGTTAGTATAGAGCAAGTACCTTGATAGCTAATGCTTTGTCAAAGCTTTCTATGGCACTATCTGGCTCCCCAAAGTTTAGCTGCGCCCTACCAAGTGTGACCCAGGCCTGCACAAAAAAAGAGCAAAAAACATAGTGAACATTAAATTACAAAAGCAGTATCACACTAAAATCTTTCAAGGATATGAATTGGCAGACAATTCTTGATAATTCAGTGAGTATAAAGATAATTAAAAAACTTTATACATGTTCACTTTTTTGCGAGGATAACTTAGTAAACTTTATTCTAGCATGATTAAGTCTAGCTCCTTTTTAACAAATTGGAAGATTATTTCATGCAAAAAAGTAAAGTTCAGGGACTTATCAGTAAAAGGGGAAACCGTATGTTTTATGTTGGTTGGGAGCGACGTTATAAAGTGTATCTATTTGTAGTGATATTATTTGTTCAAGATAAGGAGATGCTATTAGAAGTATCCATGCCAAGATTGTTCGAAAAGTAGCCACTGTTATAGGGTATAACAAACTTATGATTTATATTTTCTTGAGGAAAAATAGCTAAAGTGCGCTCTGAACATCGTGGTTTTCTCACTAGCGCACCTCTAAAAAATTATTCGTGAGATACATACTTGCATCCTTGCAACCAAACGAATTAACATCAAGTTTACCAATTGTCATCAAAATTGTATACAGAAGCCAGAGTAAGGATTATAAGCTAAAGCATGCATCGATAATGAGCTTTTATAAATCATAAATAAGAGGAAAATAAAACCAAAATACTTGATATTATAGAACGATGAATGAATCCAGTGAATGTACTTTAAAGCAATGGTTACAAACCTCAGGCCATGAAGGCTCCAACTGAGTGGCACCTACATATTTGAGTACAAATCAATACGCAGCTGTGAAATGCACTTCTGTAATACTTTGCACACAGAGAAAAAACAATTGTTGCCATAGAAGCCTAGAACAAAATTAAAAGGATTGGGGTAATTTCTTAACCCAACCATTAAAAGATTGTTTCTTTTTTGGTTAATACAAAGAACATCCTAGATACAAAAGGGTGCTAAAATTGAATTTCTTTCCATCCAGGATGTTTATGTAGACAAAACTACCCTCACCTCTCTCTCTTTTGTTCCATCTGCTCCTCATATATCCATGTTTTTTTCCTCTTCCACACCTACCAACATAACTCCATCATCATCTCCACTTCAATCCACCACCAAACTCCCCCGTTTTGCACCACTAAATTATCCCTCACCTTTTTTCTTTTATTCATCTCTTTCCCTATATCTCCCATTTGTTCTTCCATACCTACCTCCGCACATGGTAGTCCCTCAATAAATTACAATAAATTAGGAAATTTTTCACCTATAAATTGCTTCTTGAAGAAGGTGATGTATACATATTAATTGAGTCGAATGGGACATGTTAAGATTATTTGAGTTTTTAAAAGTCT
The DNA here is from genome assembly GCA_026074375.1 of Tanacetum coccineum. Lineage (NCBI taxonomy): Eukaryota > Viridiplantae > Streptophyta > Magnoliopsida > Asterales > Asteraceae > Tanacetum > Tanacetum coccineum. Next base: position 15,385 of record BQNB010020806.1, on the reverse strand, counting down.
GCACTCTGCACTTGGCTAAAATTGGTTTGATAATTATAAGAGGGTAAGGTATCGTAACACCAACAAGGCGCTAATCCCATGTGGCATGGTTTTGGCTTGTGCCAAAGCCATGTTACCACACCCCAACCACCCGCGTTAAACTCCAAGCCACTGCATTAACGCACGGCAGTTGCTACTTTTTGCTGCTTCTTTTTTTTTTTAATTTTGGTTTTTGTTGGGTTTGTGTTTTAATTGGGTATGGTGGGTCCCAAAAGGGGTGTTTTTGCTTGAGTTATCAGTGAGGGGGTATTTTGGTGTGAGTGTTAAAATGGGAATGCTGATGTGCAGTGAGGTGGCACCAAAAAGTTGGTTTTGGCATGATACCACACATAGAGCTCTAAGACATAGTATAATTTAGGATGGTTCCAATTTTTAAAAAATATTTCACCATCAGGTTATGTTTCCAACTATTGATTTCTTTTCTTGTGGGGTTTTGGATCCAATTTGAACAAAGTTGCAGTTTTTGATTCTTGGGGTTCTATATGTTACTGACTTTTAAGTTTACATATTCATTTTAAATGGAAGAGTAAATAGGTCAACTCTTTTGTTGAAGATTTTCATTCAGGATGGACAAGAAACACACATTTGTTCATAAGATCCTTACTCCAAACAACTTTATTTATCTACACAAGATCTATATCCAAACAGGAAAAAAAGAAACAGCTCTCTTTACATGTTTTTTCTACATCATATTGTTGGGTGTTTCTATTAGCTAACCAATTAGTTCTAGATTCAATAATGGTTTAATTTAATTGACTATTAAAAAGCGTTTCACTACGCATATATTAGTTCCACTACCCCCATTTTGAAAAAATAATAATCAAAATGACGTAATTTTTAGTGATTTTGAATGGTTTCGCATGTAAGACATGTGAGACAGCCTCATATTCACTTTCCTCATATATATATCTCAAATATACAATTAATATTGTCGAAACATTTAGTGAGTTTTTATAAGATAAATGCAACGTTTTTCATATATAAATTGCAAAACTCGACATCATTCAAACAAGAAAACTAGGTTTAGCAAGCGTTTCTATATTGTAGTCAGTTTGAGACCCAAAACAATTTAAAGAAACAAACAACACCTTAGACGCGGAAGACTTCGGAGCTACTTTTAATTTTCAAGTTGTCAAAGCTCATATGATAAAGTAAAAAAAAAAGCTCTTTGCGAACTGCGACGTGAATATTGCTTACAGAGTAGGTGTGTCAATGCAACTAAATTATATTATTGAGTGGATTTGTCTTGCTGTTTTAAAGCTACAGAGTTATAAATGTAAATTTACAAAGTCAACTACAACAAAACGAGTGAAATAGGGTCAAGCAGGTTGTGAGCAGCATACTACATAACTGGTTCTGGCTAACCCACAGATAAAAACTATACATAGTCTACTGTAGAAAAATTCTACATATTCTTACGTACATCAACATAAACTGTCTACAGAAGTGAGTCAGCTAATCTGGTGACATACTTTTAGCTTAATATCCACAGGGATAATAATTTTTTTTGAAAAATGGTCGATAATATTTCACATTTTCTGGGAATTTGCGCATATGCCAAAAAAACAGACCTACATAGTGACATTTTAGATAGACACTCTCCACAAATGATCAAAATAGATTTCTGACTGACAATGATATGTCGCATGACACTAGCAACTAGGATGATGAACAATGAGAAGTAACTGTACACATTTAACACAAGAAGATCATAGCCACCTTCATTAGAAGAAGAATGTAAAATGAGATGGTATATGAGTAATAGACACTTACGAGTTGCTGCTGTAATGGACTTCCAAGTTTCTCCCATTTCAAGTAAAACTTGAGCCTTCTGCTCATGTAAAGCTGCTCTCTCGGGCATCAGAGTTATAGCAGCTTCCCATTTTCCAAGTGCTTCACGGTATTTTCCAACCTACAATAATAATATGAAAAACTTATGATTAAAAAACATGAAACAATAGAAAATGAAGAAGAAAAAACATACGATAAACAGGACGTCAACAGCATCATCACAGCAGTAACCCTGTCATTTTAGTGCCCTATATTACTTGTTCACCTTGTAAAATGTCGTATACTTGCACTTTGAACTAGTTATGTACTTTATAGTAGTCGGAATTATAACCTCTCAAGTAGTCTGAGTGAGTTACAAGACTTCAATTTATATTATATCAATGTTTCATACAAAATACTTGTTAAACCTGAACTTTTCATTCAACAACAATCCTGGATGATTAAAAAATATCAAACACTCATTTATTCCACCTTTTACTGCATAAAATGCAGTTAAAAAGTTTCATGTGTCCCATTTTAGTCGCTGCATATAAAAAGATACATCTATACCCAATTTTATGAGGGTGTTTGAATTGGTAATTTTTCGGCTTTTAAGCTCATGTTTATAAGCAGAAACATATAAGTAGCTTAGAATATAAACACATTAAAAGAAGTTTTTGAATATGCTTATTCTGTAATAAGGGAATAGTGAAACTTGTAGATTTGCATACACAGGAAACTGCTTATTTATCTGAAAATAAGCCCAGAATCAGAAGCAGTTTGGATTATGATCCAAAATCTAAAACGGCTAATCAGCTAAAAAAAGCAAAAAAGAAGATAAAATATGTGGTTTATCAGATGTATACGCACAGCAGGAGCAAATATGAACACGACACAAAGGAAACAAGAACAGGTATGTTACTGCCTAACACACAGATTTTATTTATTGAAGAAACTAACTCAAAACTCCAATTTGATACAAAGGTAATTCCCTACCTCGGTATATATAGACTAACCTATTCACGTTAGACTATAACTAGGATTACACTTTATTAATATCCTAAATAAACAAGTAAATAGACGAGTTGGACTCGCACTCCAACTATGATATCTGATTTCTGGAACACGCATTATAGCCATATCCAAACTCAGATAATTCTCCAACAATCACCCCTTGAATTTCTGAGTCGAAGAGGGTAACTCTTGCACACCAAGTAACATTCAATGTCCTGAATCCTTATCGCACGCCATGGCTTCGTTTAGCTCTTGATTTCTCTCGGATACATGCTCATCTATTTCCTGCTCATTCTCCACACACTAACGATATGAAATGTGGATATCGAGTGTGGATATAATGTTTTGCCTCGTTCCTATGAAAGACCGGGTTCTATGATAATGCAATTGCTGAGTTTATTATCAATCGTATATCACACTTTTTGTCTTTCCATTACTGATTACTTCCCGACAATAAATCCCCTAGCCAAATTGCATTGACCACGCAGCTGATGTGCTGCCTTGAAATCAGCTTTACACGAGTTAACGACCTCGGTTGTTTGCTTTTGTGTTACGCAACATGGTACATGGGCGATTTTGTTACCTAGATAGTTAACGTTGCTCAGTAGGTTGCCAGTATGCTTCGTCCATCATCAACTGTCAACATTATTAAAAGACTCTATCACTAGTCTCCTACCAATTTTCATGTCATTTACTACGAATTGTATTTAATACCATACGAAGTTGTTCCTATAAGTAAGTAGGATTTGCTTGCTTGGATTGAGCGAACGAGCATTTTGTGATTCTCTTGGACTTTGCATATATCGACTAACCACACCAACCGAGTAAGTCAAATCTGGACCAGTGTGCAAGAGGTAACGTAAACAACCCACCATTTTTCGATATTGGGTAGCTTCAACTTCTGGTTCATCTTCTGCTTTTGACAACTTGAGTCCCGGTTCCATTGGACATAAAGCTGGATTGCATTCTTCCATACAAGCTTCTTTTAAGATCTTCATTGCATATCTCTTTTGCTTGATCTCCACGCAATCCTTTCCTTGTGAGACTTCAATACCTAAGTAATAAGTTAACTCACCAAGATCCAACATTTCAAATTGAGCACGCCCTATTTATCTTTTTGAATTAGTTTATAATTTATAAGTTCCAGCTCTGTTCCAGGTCCACGAATATATATCTCCATAAACCGCAATAATGATAAATTCTCCATTGGATACCTTTCCTTATAGAACCACATTTTCGTTTGCAAGCATTGTTAGAGTAAACCCATCTACTTCTAAAGTACTATAGTGCTTCTTTCGTTACCATTTAGAAAAGCCGTTTACATCAAAGTGACGAATCTTCCATCTTTCCCGGCTGAGTCTCGCGTGACAATAAGAGTGTTTAGGTTTCGAGTCGTGCTATCGGGATTGGTGTGCCATCACTTCTTGAGTGATATTCTTCACTTTCTGGGTTGGTATGCGGGTCTTTGCCCGTCCCACTTCATTTGTACCTTCTTTACCAACTTTTAGTTGAGCTTTATAAAGGCGATTTGCACTACGCGAAACCTTTATAAGTAAACTTCCCCAACTATCTCGCATGGTTAAGAAATCACCTCAGATACTAATATCATAACCAGATATTGTCGCTTGTCCGAGACTTATCACATTACTTCGAAGAGCAGGAATATAATAGACATCTTTTAATAATTTTTGTTCTTCATTTTTGCCTTGGAACAAAATCAAGCCGTTTCATCTTTTATGCTAAACACGGAACCTTCTTCCGAACCTAAACGTCCAGTCATATTTTCATTTAATCAAGAATAAGATCTAGCTAGAAGAGTAATTACCTGTCATGTGATTACTTGCACCGTTGTCAAAAGTACCATACATCGTCTTCATCGGTATTTGACTCGCTCTTTGGCGGAGTGTTCCTTTATTATTAATGAAAATCGTTATCTTGAATTATGGTTCATCATAAACAATCGTAACCTTCATCATGACGACACGCTCTTTCTCTTGTGTCTCATTAAGGTTAACTTCATGGTTTCGGTTCCGTTTAGGCATCTTGAAACAAAGTGTCCGTACTCATCACAAACGGTAAAACACGTTATATGTGAGAGGTCACGCTTTATAATGTTGTTTTCCACTTTAGTTCATTATATTAGCGGGTTTTTCGAGGAGTCTCGTTGACCTTGGTTTTGCGAGTTATCTCGACCACGTCCTTGACCTCGACCTCGTCCACGACCTCGAGAGTATGAGCCACGTCCTCTTCCTCCGCTTGAGTCATTATTCCCGTTGGAATATTCAGTCCTAGCATAAAGCAAATTCTCTTGAGGATCGTTTGCTTTATCTTCTTCTTTGACTCTTTCTTCATACGCTTTCAATCGACCAACCACATCCTCGAACCGTGTTGTTTTAAGGTCTAAAACTTGCTCAAGGGCTGCTACGATATGGACAAAACGTCTAGGAAGACTTGTGAGAAACTTCTTCACATGACTTCTCTAAGCATGGCTGATTTAGAAGCAATACCCGATAACTTTGCAGCATATTCGTCTATGGTACCATTATCTAATATCTTCATATTCTCGAACTCGGTAATTAGGGTTTGAAGCCTCGCTTCCTTCACACGATCAGCCCCTAAGTTACGAGTTTTTATCGCTTCCCACATATCCTTCCCGGTTTTCAAATTCCCGATTTGCAACACCAAATCTTTTGGAATCGATTGAAACAATAAGCCTTTAACTATATTGTTTTTCTTGGCATCGTCTGAGCCCGGATCTACCACATCCCATACTCCATGAATTCCAAGAAGAACTTCCATTCGCATCCTCCATATGGTATAGTTTGTTGACGTCAATATCGGACATTGAAACGTCAAAGTAGTATCCTTTACAGGCGGTTGTGAGCTTTCTCCCACCACCATCCTTGTTCTTTGTTTGGACCGTGGATTTATCCAGCCCTTTACACGGCTTGGATTTAGTCTTTGTTCGAGTTGAATACGCGTAAGACTATCAACGGTTTTCCGGATTGCCCTATCAAAATTCAACTTAACACACAAGACAATCAACAATTTAAAAATTGTTTCCAACTCGTTGTTATGAACTTTAACAAGTAACAGGCCTTTGATCAGTTTCAAACACACTTATCAGCCCACTGATGAGCCCAAACACACTAATCAGCCCACAAACACGATCCACTACTTTCCACAGGTTTTGGGTTGACTATCTTTTAGGGTTTTTAATAACCCTAAATCGTAACAGTCTTCTCCAACACTCACGACTAAACCAACAAGGTCACAGGTTTGGATTACCTTGCAAACCCTCAATCGATGGTACAGGTTACCGCTCTATTAACCCTTGTACACAGGTTACCAGGTCTGCTCGCTTCTTCTCCTTCAACCACAGAGTCACAGGTTGTTGTTGGCTGTGTTTGTAACCCTAAGTCGCAGCAACAAACACCAACTAGGAGCACGAAGGGTTGGACGCTGATTGTGGCTCTGTTTTCGCAGCTACAATCCTCCACACGATTCAACCGAAGCTCTTGATACCAATTGTGGTTTATTAGATGTATACGCACAGCAGGAGCAAATATGAACACGACACAAAGGAAACAAGAACAGGTATGTTACTCCCTAACACGCAGATTTTAATTATTGAAGAAACTAACTCAAAACTCCAATTTGATACAAAGGTAATTCCCTACCCTTCTCGGTATATATAGACTAACCTATTCACGTTAGACTATAACTAGGATTACACTTTATTAATATACTAAATAAACAAGTAAATAGACGAGTTGGACTCGCACTCCAACTATGATATCTAATGTCTGGAACACGCATTACAGCCATATCCAAACTCAGATAATTCTCCAACAAAATAAGCAAATCTCAAACAGCCTCTAAGTTTACATAAAAAAGTTAATGATAAAAATACTAAAGAATTAGGTGCAGTAAATAAATGAAATTAGGTAGAGAAAGATATTAAATGAATGATGACCTCAGCAAGCTTATTCCCTTGAGCTTGATATGAATCAGCAACTTTAATTGGGTCGTCAGCATGAGAAGAAGATGTTTGGGGTTCATTGTGATCGAATGGGAGATTGGTGATTGTAGTTGTTGTTATTGGGCGTTTGTTGTTTTTGTTCTTCCATGTCAGTTTCATCTTTGTCTTCCACCAGGTCAGTCGGTGTTTCCTTATTCAACTCGCGTCTTGCGGGGTCTTCGATTGTACTCCACATCGTATAAAGTTCGGTAGTCTTTGATAAAGTTTTGATAAAGTTCGGTAGTCTTTGTTTGTTTATTAAGAGGCTCTGAATCCGAATCTGCTTCGTACATCTGAATCTGAATATTTGGTAGAAAAGTCTGAATCTGATTCTCATCTTAATCTGAATAAGTGGTTGAGAAGTCTCAATCTGAATTAAATAGAACTGTTTGTTTTGGTAAAAATGTATATATGTGTTAAATAATAGTTTTTACAATTTAAATATAAAACGATTGCATTCGCACAAAAAATAAATTTTATTAAATAAAAAAAACAAATTTTATATTATAATCAATTTAAAGTTAAAAGTAATTAAAAAACATGCAATCTCATGTTTATTCGACAAAAGTAAAGGTGTTAGAGTTTAAATTGAAATTTTTAAACGATTAACTAAATGAGTCGCGTTAAAATTAAGATGTATGATTCCGAAACCGTACCCTTCAATTTAAACAAAATATAATTGACACATATAATCTTATACATTTTTATATAACAAAAACATATGCAATCATACTATTTTAATACTTTTAATACAAAAGATAAAAGTGAAACAAGAAAAAAGACATTAAGAGGTGTTAAGACACCCCCTCCACATCTAGTTCAGTAAAAGGTTTGTGCCTCTTACTGCCTCTTAATGGCCAAAAAAAACAAACGCTCTTAACAGTGTTTGCCTCTTACTGCCTCTGAAAGACATGAAAAAAACAAACAGTCTTAATGACCCAAATGTCTGACCACGTCTGAATGAGTCAGATTAAGATGTTGTTAAAAGACATTTCTTAAAAAACAAACATCACCTTACTGTGTTCTTGAGTTTTATTTTTTAAGGAAAGGAATGGGAAATAAGGGGAAACTAAAAAGATTTGTGTTCTTGAGATTTTTTGTGAAAGGAAAGGAAAGAGGAAGGGAGGTCAAGGGAGGGATGCTGTAGTGTATTTTGTTTCAAAAATGGTCCGCCCAAAATCGGGGGGCAAACTAAGGAAAGCATCTTATAACATTTATTTTTTTTGGCAAATTACCTATTTATCCCTCTTGACACCGATAATCTTTCTGAGCACGTTCTCTTTTTTTGCAGAAAAAGTATGACGATTTGGTAGAGATAATCATTAAATATTTACCTGTCTCTCTAATCTCCATTGTGTTTTTTCTTTCGTGAGTCTCAAAGAATAGTAATTAGCTAATTTGAGATTCCCTTTAATTAATGCTCTATGGTCGTGGGTATTATATTGATTTAAACAATTTGTGTTTGTGACTATTAAATTGATTTATACGGATTGCATAGCCATTTACATCAGATAAGAATTTTGCATATGTTTTTCTTTTGACATGAGTTATGCTCGTCTTTTTGAATCGAAACAAGTGCTCATGTGTAACTCGGTGATAGAAGGGTATCATAGTAATTTGGTTAATTCCTTTTCTTTATTTTTTTAATCAAAAAAAAACTTTTACCATTTCCTTTCCTTTTCTTTGCAACTTAAGAACACCAAGAAAAATAAAAACTTTCTTTCCTCACTCGTCCCCTTCTCCACCTTCCCATCATATCACTTCCTTTACTAAAAAAAACTTGAGAACACAGCGTTAGGGGCTGTTTGATAAAACTGTTTTATTTAGCGCCGAACAAATTATAGCTACTGAATAATTCAAAGGTACTGAGTGAGCATGATTCTAAATAAAAAACTATTTGATGGATATTCTGAATAAGATGTATGAATAAATTAAAATTACCATTCTAACCTTGACTGTGATTAATTTTAGATAACAACATGTTGATTAGCAATGTTCATTTGTTGAACTTATAATCTTAAAAATGATTGTATAACGAAAACAAATAATATATATTTTTCTAACCAATGAATATATAGACAATCATTTGACGTAGTTTTATACTACTTTTTGAGATAATAAAAGTATTGTGGCTGGTTGTTGATGGCTTGGTGCATGACCCCATCACCAATTTTCAAATTTAATACTAGAATAATATGAGATACGTGTAATATTGATGGCTTGGTGCATGACCCCATCACCAGTTTTCAAATTTAATACTAGAATAGTATGAGACACGTGTAATATTAGGGGTACCCGAGTAAATACAAAACCCATTGAATCATTTTGTTTACTCTAGCATACAAAATCGCTAAGCACATAATTTATCATTCAGTTATCATTTATTAAATTACCAAACATACTTACCGATTAATTTTTAGAAACTCAGCGCTGAATTATTTCATTCAGCAGTAATCAAACACACCCTTAATTGAAAAATTAAAAAGCTCGTTTGTTTTGCGTTTAAAATTAACAAATGATTTTTTAAGAAAAGCTATGAAGTGGAGGTAGGGGTGTTAACGATCCGAGCCGAGTTTTGATATAAACGAGCTAGGCTTGTTTATTAACTACTCGGCTCGAGCTTGAATAAACTTTTATAAATTTGCTCGAGCTCGAGCTCGTATATTTTGTTGTTGTTCGAGCTCGAAGCTCGTTTAAGATATTTTACTTTTTTGTACTCTTACAATAAATTAACTTTCAGGATTAAGATGCTCGTATAAAAGATCGAGCTTGATAGGCTCGTTTAGCTCGAGCTCGAAAGCTCATTTACAATTATAAATATTGTTTTAATGCTCAAACTAAAGTTATTATAACTTATAAGCTCAACCAATATTGTTTAACAACACAATATTAATGTTTAATAACATCTAAAGCTTAACTAATTTTTAAAATAGGTAGGGGCTTTGCTTATATAGAGTTTTTTCTCTTGAAAGTTTTTCTCTTCAAGCGATGTGGAACAAGTCTACTAGTCATGTCCCTCCTATATTTTAATTTCTCTTGTTTTTTTTTGATATTTTCAAACTTTATTTCTTATTTATTTTTGTCTAAGTAATTCTAGCTAGCAAGAAAAGAAAAGATAATTAAACTTTTATATATTTTTTAATTTTAAACAAAAATGAGAATGTTTGTTGCAACAGTAATATCAAAACTGAGTTTAAACCATGTATAGAGTTGTTTTTATTTATAATGCTATAAAGAGATACTTTTGACGATTTCAAACACGTATAAGACATAAAAAAAGCAAACACCCCCTTAGCCATTAATCAGTTTTCATAGCAATATTCTCAAACCATGTATTTGTTAGAGAGCTTCATTTTTAGGTGTTGCATTCTTCTTCAATTGCTTTAGTCACACACAAGGCTACATAAAATTAAATGAAACTAAAAAACTTGTGATTACATGAATTAGAAAAACCTAGTATAATAACATCGACTTAAAGTTGTGATAAAATTATCAAATAAGATTAAGCACCTTAAGGATTAAACAATTGAGATTATTTTTTTAATCTATTTTAAACTTTTTTTCGACGTTGTTAAACATCAATTGTTATCGTTTTAGTAGTAGGTAACGTTTCTTCTGATTTCTATGCATATGCTTTTGTAAACTTATAATAAATTTGTTAACTAAACCTATACTATCAAGTGCCAAATCATTTCATATACCTTACCTCATAATAGCGCCTATCCTATTGGAGACTGTAGGGGTCTCACTTCTTCACAAACCAATAACTTATTGCCATATCTTTTAAGCACACGATTAGTCACATTTTAGGCCTCCCAATCATTTTATACGAGCACTCAGCGCCTTAGCAACATGATTTTATAGCGACAAGCTTTTATAGTTGCATGATCATTTCATACGTTTTTTTATAAACATAAATTCCAATATGTTTCACTTTTAATCTTCGGCACTTTCACTATTTTTTTTTTGATAAACTATATACATTAGACATCAGAATTAAGTAACAATATATATCACTTGAGATGTGCTATGATCATCTTATAAAAATACATCGTTGGGTGATATATACTTTTACTAGACGAGTACTCGTGCATAGCAACATGATTTTATAGCGACAAGCTTTTATAGTTTCATGATTATTTCATACGTTTTTTTTATAAACCTAAGTTCTAATATAATTACTTTTAATCTTCATTACTTTCACTTTCATCAATTAAAATCTAAACGAGCATGAACTAAAGTAGTAAAACAAATTAGTAAAGTTTTAGTAGCATTCGTCGGTTAATACAAGATGAATAAGAGTCTCATTTTAATATAGAGAATACTTTTCAAAATTAATATAGTGTGTGAGTTTGAAAATTAGATGCATGTACATATATAAGATACATTTAATCAAGTTAGGTGAATCCTATATAATTTTTGTCCTATGCGGGTCAAATTTATTGCTAGTACTACTTTGCATCGTTTTCACTTTAAAATCACTTTTGAAACTAATTGAGATGCATCTAAATGGATAGAGATGCATCTAATTTAAGTCGAAGCATCTCAAATGTGTAGTTATAATAATTTCCCATCCTTCTCATTTTAAGTTTTCTTCTTACTTATGTTTGCTTTTATGTGTGTGGCTTGTTTATATGTATTTGTGTGACATATAACTATTAACTTGCGACTAAGCTCTCATTCAAAATCATATATTTTAGCACGTAACTTATATCTTGAATCAACTCATAAGAGGAAAAGATAACATAACCCTTATTAGCTCAATGTCACACTCAACTTCATCAAATATCAAATTAGTTTGAATTTTACTTTGATACTCCATAATTCATGATGCATGTCATGTCTATAGTGGCTATATGTGAATAACTTGTTTACTAGAAAGAATTACAAATCTTTTTACAAGTTTATAAATCCATATACTTTGATTGAAACATGTTTAGAGATCAGTCTATAAAGCAAAAGTGTGTAAACTTAAATCACTTAACAATTATGCAAATAAAAACACACATTCAAATGCTTTATATAAGTTTACGAGGCATTCAGACCTGTGTGATGCACACGGGTTGCATCTAATTGTTTATTGATTTATGTCAATACTCAAAGCAACTCATCTACATTACATTATCTTAACATAATCCAACCAGAGAAGGTTTTTGGTGTCTGAAAGTAAATCCTCCATAATTCATAATCCATGATAAAAAATTACAAATTATAGAAGCATATGCAAGCAATGCCAGATTACTTACAGTACTTGGTTGTAGTCAATTTCAGTAGTAAAAAGGACCATCCTTTCGAAACATAAACGAAAGCCGCTATGCTCCACAGTTCCATAGCACCAAATGTCAAGGTACCACTTGTACGGCTCCAAAGAAAGTGCCCACTCTAGCATCATGCATATAGAGTCCACTTTACCATTTATATTTCCAAATCAAAACATCTATTGAATAAAACTTTATTAGTCTCTTTGTACCTTTGTTTGATGACATCATTCATTCTCCTCTCTACCTCCAATCAACTTTCCTACCTGTACAGAATCATAAAATATTGACCGGTGTTTTCATAGTTTCCTAATATTTCTATTCAAGAGTTTAAAAAAGGTTGGCCAGCTAATCCAAACACCCCTTTATGAACATGTATAAAAATTCCATAAAGGATAAAAACTTTATAAACAAAAAAGAACAAATCAAAGTTTTTACCTTATAGTTTGAAACAAACTAACAGTAGGCGATAAGCTAAAATGGCATAAAGCATACCTGTATAGTTTAATATTATAGAAGATTTGCAGGCTGCTTATTTTTTTACCATATCTACAGTATTTATAGCATATATGGTTTGGACTTTGGAGACTGCTTCTTTCAAAATAAGTTGTAGAAATAACTTAACAAAATCACATAGTGAATGATATATAATACAATCTAAATGCCACGTATCCAACAACTTTTACAGCATAATGTGTGTGGACGCACAAAGCTATTCTATCATTTTTATATACGTCTCAAGCCTCATGAGGACTAAGAAGTTCCAACACCTATTGTGTGTTTCCACATTTACTATTTTATATTCTTTATAATATTTTTATAATGATCATCTAAAGTATCAAACATCAAAACAAATGCACACATGAATCATACACGTGAATAATTTTGAAAGTGTCGATCCTTTACTCAATTTCACACACTAACACCAACTAAGAAGAGATTGGAATGAGCCAAAAACCATAAGAATTCCACTCGAGTATAGTCTTATGAGTTTGTATATCAAACATATGTTCTTATGATGCCGCTGATCACGTGTCTTGTTTCACAGAAGATGAGCAATGAAATA
>BQNB010020805.1:0-60769 GCA_026074375.1 Tanacetum coccineum | reverse complement strand
ATTTTTCATGTTCAAAAGTATTCCTAATGGTGATTTCACTAAATAGCATATCATATATATAAAAACTCATAAACTAAGAACATAAAGGTTTAAGGTAGACCTTATGATGAATGATGATGATGAGAAACAAATGCTAAACCCGTGTTTAGCCTTAAAACCAAAGCTTGCACTTAAGAAAACCCTTATTTTCTTAAGAAAACCCTAATCTTGCTTTTCTTGATTATAACTTGCAAATGGTGATTCAATGGTTGGAAACACCTTAGAATGACTTATAATAGGTGTGTATAAGTGTGTATGGGTTGCATAAAAATTGCTATGGATTTAGAAGAGTGCTTGCTTATTGCCGAAGCAATATAGAGAATGGGAGAGAAAGATTGTGAAAATTTTCTAAGTGATATTGTATGTAAGTGTTACATCTCTTAAGTATAGAGGTAAGTATGGTGCAAGGCATGGTCTAGGAGTCAAAGCATGGTCCAAGGGATGGTATTTGGTCTTAGGTATGGCCCTAGTATGGTCTTGGTCAAGGTATGGTAAGTATGGTGTGCCATTAATGAAGTATGGTGTGAAATTTGACCAAGTTGCAAGTATAATGCCATTTTTCATGTATATATTTGTATATGATGTATGATTTTCGGCAAAACAAAGATATACATGATATATTTATGTAATTTTTGTGTATTGGGTATAAAAGTGGGTATTTGTTGAAGCGTAGAAAAGTTTTGGTGGTTCCGGGAGTGCCTAAACGCAATTTATCGCGAAACGTATACACTTTACGTATCCGATAAAAATAAAATAAATAAAGTTAATAATTATCCTCAAAATAATTATATAACCCTTGCTTGATGTAAACATTTAATTGTTCGATGCCCGTTTACATTGAACGCTAATTTTTGGCGTACGCGATTTAACCTTTCGCTTATGATTTAAAGTGAATATGTACATTACAAAAAGTACATTTGCGGATTTGTTGATGTCGTCAATGACTTGAAAACACAGGGTGTTATAAATTCCATGAAAGATTAATATATAAAGTGAATGTACAAACTATTGAATATCATGTACAAGAATCATAACATCTCATATGAATATACATCCTATCCAAAGAAAGGTACAAGTCCTTAAAATCCTAATATACAAGTCATTAAACACGATCTCTAAAATAGCCGTTTTACCTCCGTTTTCATTCCAATTTCTTCACCACCACTTATGTACAAGCTACTATACTCATTCTACAATGTGTAAACCCTAATTATTATATTCATAAGACTTCACACACATATTTACACTCAAAACCCTAATTCAAAAGTCTAAAGCCCTAACCCTAGCAAAATACTAAACCATGACCCGTTTCTTGGTTTTATCCATTATAAACCTAAACCAATACCCAAATGAGTTTTAATAACTTAATTTACAGTATTATCAATCATCATCCCATCATCATTTCATCATTCTACTTCAATTATACAAGAAATGAATCCAAGAAACCCTAATTGTGCACTAAATGTAACTTTGACCCGTTTACTCATTTTCTGACCATCTCATTCTCAAGTAAGCAACCAAGAGTCATTGTAAACCTATAAAATGAGTTTACAAACCTTTATCCATCATTATCCATCCTTGCTTCAACAATGTACGAGAATTACAAAGCTAGAAAACCCTAAAAGCCTTATATGAACCCTAATTCTAAGCTACGGCTTATTCTTTCAATTTCAACCCATTTTAACTAAAACCAACAATCAAACTTCATTGATAATACTTTATTTAAGCTCTAGGATCTGTATTCCATCATTCCTAATCAAGAGTATGCAAAATATAAACCAAGAAAGTCAAGAAAACCCTAAACATGCCCTAATCAAACCCGTGGCCTCATTTCTCCATTTTTAACCTATTTTAACCCAAACCAATTGCTAATCTTCATTAACACTTCTTATATCAGACCTTAGGAACATGTATTAACCATCCTTAATCACTATACATGAAATGTAAGCTTAAAAACTTGTGAAACCCTTGTCGAACCCAAAACAGACCCGAACCTTCTTCTTTGCCTTCTTTGACCCATCTAAGACCAAACCATGTACAAGATACTTATGTAAACCTCTTCTAGAAACCCTCAAGCTGCTTACCCAGCTGCTTAGACCATTCCTTGGTCAAAATTGAGAGCACATGGCCTCTCTTTTGCTTACTTCAGCCGCGGCAAGCACCAACAACATCCAACACATCAATCTACTTTCCTAGACCTCCACACCTGAATTTATAGCTTTTACACATCCCCTACTAGACCTCCTATGTGTCAAGAACAGATCTTAAGCTTTGCTTGCTCACCACTCTTGAAAATGGGTATAAATAGGGGCTTTGTGTGTTCATTCAAACTCGCACCCCCCATCTTCTCACTATAACCCTTAAGTCAGCAATCCTTTGCTCCCATATGATCCTAGGATCATAAAAGACGTTCAAGAAATGAATCCCTGAAGAATTGAAGCCTCGGAGCAAAGATACAAGGCGTACAAGTGGAAATACTACCCGAAACGACCCATTTGCACCATTTTTGATCATTGAAGCTCAAACCCAGGTTCTGTCAACTTCATACCTGCTACTACACCCTTATAATGTTCATATGATCCTAAATAAACTCTTGTTAAAGTTCCATAACCCAATTCATGCTCCTTTTCCATTTTGATCCAAAACCGTACACCCGAAACCCTAATTTCGTGTTTTTCATAAAACTAAATGTTATAATGGTTAAATATACACAAGATCCATGGGGAGAGACCCGAATTGAAACACCGTACGAGTATGAATATGCACGAGAAGAAACACGAAGACTTTTCGATTATATGAGACTTCAGAAGATGCATCAAGACTATCCTACTCCCCGATACACATGTGCAAGAGTTCTCTATCCCAACATTTCAACACCTTCCATTTTCACTCCTCTCAATCCACACTTCCTTCTCTTTAAATCTCAACATCTCACCCCTACTTTTTTCATCCCCTTTTATTACAAATACACCTTGACTTTCAGAAATATAACAAGTTGAAGACCAAAGAATCGATACCCACTTCCCCGAGTTGATGATCTAGTCAACAAATTTAGTTGTGCTAAACGTTTCTTCCTTTTCAAGACAATCGACCCTTGATCACAGAATCGACAACTCAGAGTTCGCCATGAGAAAATCTTTAAGAAAAAAATTAGGACTAAATACATCGCATTTAATTCTTAGTTTTACCATTCTTACTAAGAGACGCAAAGAAATGGTGCTATTTGATTTAAAGGAACATAGTATAGGATACTTAAATAAATAAGTTTGTTACTTTACTTATCGGATGACATACCGAATTATTTTGATGAAAAAAAGATCACGAGCAACTTTCGAGCCTACCTATTATCGTAAACATTTCGATTAAGACTTCCCACACTTGTGGATCTTAAGCCGTAAATTCCCTTACAAACTCCTGTTGATTTCCAAGTTACCCGGTTGTAATCAGTAATCTATTCAAACTTCTCAAAATATCTTAATGCATACGTTACCGAGTAACTATGCTAAGAACCTTTTTCATGTAACAATCATAAGAATCCCCTTAAACGTTGAAGTGTAGGCTATCTAACGCACCGATCTCCTCATCGCCTAAGGGAAAACATGAAATTTTATGGGATACTGCGATACATCAGACAAAGAAATGGATTGCATACTAATGCAAAGGAACAAGGTTATCACATGCTCATCAAGGAAACTCAAGGAACATGAGAAGAATTTCTCGATACACGAATTGGAGCTAGGAGTTGCAATTTTTGCACTTACGGGTTTGAGACACTAATGATATGGTACGAAGGGTACGATAATTACTAACCATCAGATCTTCCCAGCAATCAAGGTCCCAGACTAGAAAAGGTCTAAAAATGGGGAATAGGAGGTACCTCGACTAGAAAATTGATTAATAAAACAGAGGGGCTGAGTGGAACTACACCAAGTGACCCTGAATTGCAAACTCAATAACCAAGTCTTATATTAATCAATTTATCTAGTCAGAGATGCTGGAAGATCTGATGGTCAGTAATTATCGTACCCTTCGTACCATATCATTAGTGTCTCAAACTCGTAAGTGCACAAATTGCAACTCCTAGCTCTAAGTCGTGCATCGAGAAATTCTTCTCATGTTCCTTGAGTTTCCTTGATGAGCATGTGATAACCTTGTTCCTTTGCATTAGTATGCAATCCATTTCTTTGTCTGATGTATCGCAGTATACCACAAAATTTCATGTTTTCCCTTGGGCGATGGGGAGATCGGTGCGTTGGATAGCCTAAACTTCAATGTTTAAGGGGATTCTTATGATTGTTACATGAAAAAGGTTCTTAGCGTAGTTACTCGGTAACGTTAGTGGCTAAGATATTTTGAGAAGTTTGAATAGATTACTGATTACAACCGAGTAACTTGGAAATTAACAGGAGTTTGTAAGGGAATTTACGGCTTAAGATCCACAAGTATGGGAAGTCTTAATCGAAATGTTTACGGTAATAGGTAGGCTCGAAAGTTGCTCATGATCTTTTTTTCACAAATAATTCAGTATGTCATCGATAAGTAAAGTAACAAACTTATCTACTTACAGTATCTATACTATGTTCCTTAAATCAAAGAGCACATTCTTTGCGTCTCTTAGTAAGAATGGCAAAACTAAGAATTGAAGGCGATGTATTTAGTCCTAAATTTTTTCTTAAAGATTTTCTCATGGCGAACTCTGGGTTGTCGATTTCGTGATCAAGGGTCAATTATCTTGAAAAGCAAGAAACGTTCAACACCGCTAAATTTTTTGACTAGATCATCAACTCGGGGAAGTGGGTATCGATTCTTTAGTCTTTAACTTGTTAATTTTCCAAAAGTCAAGGTGCATTTGAAATAAAAGGGGATGAAAAAAAGTAGGGGTGAGATGTTGAGATTTAGAGAGAAGTGTGGAGAGAGAAATGGAAGGTGTTGAAATGTTGGGATAGAGAACTCTTGCACATGTGTATCAGGGAGTGGGATAGTCCTGATGCATCTTCTGAAGTCTCATATAATCGAAAAGTCTTCGTGTTTTTTCTCGTGCGTATTCATACTCGTACGGTGTTTCAATTCAGGTCGCTCCTCATGATCCTTGAGTATGTCGCCGTTTAACCTGGGAATTTGGACTATATTCTCATGGAAACTATCTCGGCCTTACGCTTCGACGACTAGTCCATCCCTAGTTGTGTCAAAACTTCCATTATTGAAAGGTATTAAGTCGATAGAGAAAGGGAGTAGTTCTCTAGTCCTAAGTAGCATTTACGAACTATCTTACTAGTTTATACCGTTGGTTGTATGTGGTATTTGAAGAGACTTATGAATTCTATTTGTTTCCAGTATTTTTGGTTTTATGCTTCCTGATTCTAAGTCATAATGAATTGAAGTATACAGCAAAGATAGCCGAGTAGGGAGGAATCCTTCCATTGTTTAAGAGATAAGATCAAAAATTAGGTATGTATTCTGTGAAATTTCTAAGGGTGTGGTAAATGATACAACAATTGTCCATATAGGTTAGTTGTCACAGAAGGGAAGATATAAGGCAAGACATGTAAATGATCTTCTGTCAAAGATATAATTGGTTCTAACAGGTGTTATTTTCATAACGAATGGTATAACCAGATTTGATGCCAAGTGTGCTGTTTCTTCTGGAGGGTAGGGTGTTTATGATTTTTCCACAAAACAATATTACTGAAGCAAATATTTGACTAAAATTAGTCTTGAGTAACGTGTATAACATATATAATATTGCTGAGTTTTAGGGTAATAAAAATCATCAAAAGAGGTGTCATAAAAGTTTATCATAAAATATCGACTAAACATCCTCCCAGACAAAGTTTTGAATTATCTTTTCCCGCAATGATACTTTGAAAAACTTGTACTTCGGATAAACCTTTAGCAAAAGTTGGTTTCCCACCATAATTCATAATAAAAGAGTTTTAACAAGAATGTATTTTAGGTAATGTATAATAAAGATTTTAAAGTTTTGAAATCTTAATAGGTAAGTATAATGGAACTGTTACAATTGGATTTTAAATTTTAAATAAAAACATTTTTTTAAACGAGAGTTCAGTAATAATATTTAACAAAATTTGATATTTAATTATATATTAATGCAACCCCTAAAAACTACTGAAACACCATGCTTAGAAAAAAAAATATTATAGACAACATTTCACTGGCATGAATTATGTAATCAAAAGACTTGACTAGTCTGAATCAGTACCACCTCCGAAACACGGACTTCAAGATGAATATTGTTATCATAGTTAACACAAATATCTTACTTAGGAATTACAAGGTTATTACTTTTCTAGTAGACCTTTTATTTCATAACTCGTCCCCAAGGTTGGGGTTATATGACGAAACAAAAAAATGAGATGACACCTTAAGGGGGGTTATTCCTGAGGTAACTAATTATGTAATCCGACTCATCGGCTCAAAACGTGGTGTCGAATAGGGTTGTCTATGATAGGTTAAGCATGCCGTAAAAGTCTAATAAGATTCTATCTCATCTACGCTTACTATTCTAGAAATTACCTTGAGGCATCCTATGACTCCAATAAATCCATGTTATATGATGTAACTATTATCACGTTGGCCAATCGTCATAATACTTACATCACATAAACATGTCTTTATTGTCATCGCATTCTAGGAGTGATTCAAGTAGCACATATAATTCTCACGAATCAACAAGTATACACGTAATTGCACGTAGTATAACACCCTGTGTTTTCAAGTCATTGACGACGTCGATAAATCCGCAATGTACCTTTTGTAATGTACGTGTTTACTTTAAATCATAAGCGATAGGTTAAATCGCGTACGCCAAATATTAGCGTTCAATGTAAACGGGCATCAAACAATTAAATGTTTACATCAAGCAAGGGTTAAGTAATTATTTTGAGAATAATTATTAACCTTGTTCATTTTATTTTTATCGGATACGTAAAGTGTATACGTTTCGCGATAAATTGCGTTTAGGCACTCCCGGAACCACCAAAACTTTTCTACGCTTCAACAAATACCCACATTTATACCCAATACATAAAAATTACATAAATATATCTTGTATAACTCTTTATGGCCGGATATAGACCAAAGTATACAAGAAAAACTCATAAAGGAACACATTTCCTAGTTTTCATGGGATAACCTCAACTATTAGGGAACATGTATTAAATTTCCTCAACATTTGACCAAATACCTTGACCAAGGAACCCCTAAGACCCTCTTTTATGTCTCTTTGACTAATCTTATATCATATATACATGCATGCATTGAGATAACATCACACAACTCTTATACACTTAGTAAAAATCAAACAAAAACCCTCTCTTGGTCTCATACAAGCCCACGGCTTGAAACCAAGTCCCAACCAAATCCATAGCAATTTTTCTACAACCCATACACACTTATACACATCCATCCTAAGATATTCTAAGGTATTTCCAAGCATTGGCTAAGCATTTTCAAGTGATTATCAAGTAAAAGGAAGCTAGGGTTTTATTAAGAAAACAAGGGTTTTCATTTGTGCAAGCTTGGATTTTAAGGCTAAACACGGGTTTAGCATTTGTTTCTCATCATCTTCATACCCTATAAGGTCTACTAGAACCCTTTACATTCTTATAATTTTCATTGTTATGCATATGATTAGTTCTATTTTAGTTGAATCACCATTTAAGATTTTAACTTGTAAATGAAGTTGTCACTAGTAATAATCATCTTGTAGACTTTTAGACATGTTGTGTTATTACATATATCATGTTAAAAATGATGATAAAATATTGTATCATGTTGTTTTGGTGTAAACATGATCATGGGTTAATTAGGGTTTTTATGATTTCTTAATATGTTTCAAGTTAAAGAAATACATATGACAAGTTAAGGTTAATTATGGACTTATGTTAATGTTGTATGGTTATTAATATAAGAATATAAATGATGAGAAGACTTGTACACACATGGTTTTTATGTAAAATAACTATATATAAAAACTAGTGATTTATGGTTAATTATAAAAGTTATGATTTATTAAGTAAAATAAAGGACTTGTAATGTTGGGACAAAAAGGACCTTGATGGACCATGGACATAATAAACATATGATATATGACATATATAAAATAATAAAAAAGGCCCCCGCACACATGAGACTTTTGGTGAAATACAAAATGATAAATAAAGGAAACAAAGGTTGAAAATGGACTTATCAAACTAGCACCAACATTCTGTCCAAAATTCGTGTATATGTATACTTATAATATATTTTTATAAGATAATACATTTCACGACGATTCCGAAAAGGTAAGAAACTTTGTTCAAACGAGAAACGAACAAACGTTATTACGTTAAAAACGAGTTATACGCTAATTAAACGGAGTTTATAAAATAACTTTTATAGAATTTATATCAAACAGCAAGTTTGATATTTTTATCAACTAAAACACATTTTTAGGATTCCAAAATGATAAGAATCGTAATTTTTCGATTTATAACGAAGAAGTTATGAATTTCGCGGGTTTTCGGTAATTAAAAGTTTATAAAAATAATTTTATAAACAAGTACAGTAAAAACACTATTTCATGAACAGAAGTTATATTTTTGTAACCCTCATAAAAATTAAAGAAACATTCATACGAGATCGTGCCCGAAAGAATCGTTAAAAAAACGGAGCTATAACGAATAAATACGACAATTACGGGTTACGACAACAAATACGATTTAAATAAAACTCATGACTGGTGTAAACATTAAAGTTACTGCATACAGAGGACCCAAAATTTATAAAAATTCAATTATCGATAACCCATCTTAATACAAAAATATGGGCTTAAGAGAAACGCAAGAAACAATTAGAAACGTGAAAGGTTATGACATTTTACCAAAGGTATGTTTATAAACGTTTTAATTTTATAGAACATGTTTTTCACGTTAAACATTTAGATGAGGGGGGGGGGGGGGGGGATTAGACTAGTATAGACATATGCATGGGTAGGATACTTAATGTAATTAGTGCTTAACCACCTTAATTTAATTAGGTTGCAATTGATCGATTCGCGTGACGCGTATTTGTGGATATACTTGGCATTACTCACTCAAGGTGAGTTTCATAGCCCACACGTTTTACGGTTTTTGTTTTATAAAAGTATTTTGGGGTGAAAAACATGCAATGCTTTACAATTGGACACAAGTGTTAAGTTTCATATTATGATTAACGTTTTCCCTAAGCACAGCCGATAACCAAACTGAGCCCATATCAATGAACCGCAATTCCTGGACGTGAGGACGAATGTATATGATGTTCTATTGGGTTTAGACAACCCCGTTCGGGTGACTAGCTATCACTGACAAATGGAACGTCTACCATGTCGAATATAAAGGATGTTGCGGGTTAGAAACATCACCACGGGCAATGTAGGCCATTAATTTGGTATTCATACACGTCAAGCTTCAGTGTCATGAGCATTAGAGCAAACGTAATTACATTTATATGAATGTCTGCATCTGTTGCTTATCATACACTTGGGAAATCTTGTGGTCCTACAATATATGATTTATCAAAACCTATGAATTCACCAACATTATTGTTGCCGTTATAAGCAAAGCATATTTTTTCAAGGGACATAAGCAAAGGTACAAGGGATACATTGGTGTTTTGAATTGGGATATCATGCATTAAAGATTTTGTCGCGTATACATATTCTGATAACTGTAGGGCAGAACTCTTTGTACTTTGAAACACGTGGACAAGTGAAGCTTTGCTTATGTAACAATTACTTTGTTAAATCCAATGTATCATTTTCAAACGACTTTTTGGTCGTTCTATATATATCTTGTGTTATTGATCTGAGAAGTAACACGCCCCAGACCCTTATTCCGCTGCGACCCAATTTGGGGGTGTTACAGATTGGTATCAAGAGCCAAGGTTATAGAGAACCAGGTCAAATGTTTTTGCTGGACTATAACCGTTTTCATCAAGAGTATTCAAACCCCTTTGTTTACACGGGACATACATATGTGCATACATTCATGCATACACTACTTGTTGCATTAGTTGGTTGGACTAGATGCATTCATAATTGATATACATGTTATGATATAAATGTATATTGCTATAAGAGTCTTATATAATATACTCATATAAGCCATTTCTGCTGGTCACAGTAGTCATGTCAGCTGATTCCGCTGTTACCTATACTTCTGTTCACTCTGAGGCACGATCATGGAGTATCCCATCTGAGGATCCTTATGAGGAGGCTGCCAGACAGCTACTAGAGTAGGCACCACGTTCTCCAGAGTATGTACCTGATCCCATGGAGCTGGAGGATCATGTACCAGTGTACATTCCGGAGCCTGAGCATCCTGAGACTTATGGCCAGCGAGGGATAGGCACCTACACCTCTACTACCACCATCCTTTTTATCGCCACTATTTCGACCCCTAAGTCCTAGAGCAACCAGCGGGTTGAGATGATAATGTAGCATCATCCCTCTATCATCACTACACCATCAGGGACCACCACCATTGTTACATATACCACTACCTGCCCCATCTACTACCTCAGAGCTGATAATCCCCGAGGCTGACATGCCGCCTCCTAGAAGAGACTACAACTTACTACTCCCCAGACTGGGTGTGAGTTGGAGAGAGTTCTGCTGCTGCTAGTTGCCGAGACAGCCAGGAACCACTAGGCCCATGGAGTCGATTGCAGTATTGTAGACACTATAGAGACCAGTTTCGAGATATTAGAGAGGATGATGACCGCCTAGAGATGTCAATAGGAGGGTCAGTTACCATGTAGAATGTCGCAGTAGAGAGAGTTTGGAGTTTCACTCACGACATCACGATGCCCAAAAGGATCGTGCAGCTGTGAGAGCTGAGATTGAGGTATTGAGGAGAGAGAGAGACTTGCTTACGAGCAAGAGAGTATGGAGACCCGTCAGGCCTTGGCTAGGTCTGATGCTCATTGAAGGGCATTAGAGGCATGAGTCATAGTATTGGAGACTGAGGTGCATCGCCACGAGTGGCAGCGTCAGGCTGCAGATAATTTGGCTGTTCAGCACATCATGCGTACCCAGGCCCTGGAGGCTAGATCACGCGTTGACACATTGGAGGACACTGGTAGCAGTTCCTAGACTTTGGTTATGATTGTAGCTACTATGCAGTCTGTTAAGTTTTTATGGGTTTACTCCAAAACTGCTAGCAGGCGGTATAGATCTTTTGTTTTGGTTAGCTATCCTGTATAGATCTTTTATTTCTGATTAGCTATCCTGTATAGCCTACTAAGTATTACGGGTAACTCCCGGCTAGTATGGCTTTAGGCTGTATATATTCTTTTGTAACCTAATCAAGGTGATCATTTTGTATCTGAACCAATCATGTATGTTTTCCAGTTATATATGGAATGATGGTATTATGTCATGTCTATAATCGAATTTGTGGTGAATGAATGTCGATTTGGTTATATCATTGTTAATTACAATTCAATTGTACATTTCACTGTGTGATGTGATCTCACTTTAGTTATCATGGATATGTCATGTCATGGTTATGATTTTATGAAATCTAACGGATATTGTATTTTCTTGTGATTGAAGAAAATGGCACCAAAACGAGCCACAAGGTCAACACCGGTCACAACAACACCAGCCCCAACAGCAACCACAACCACTACGGTCACTAATGCTCAACTCCAAGCTATGATAGACCAAGGTGTCAGTGCCGTTTTGGCCGCACGTGACGCAACCAGGAATGGCATTGACAGCCATACTTCGGGAACGGGTGTCAGGGGATCTGAACGCGTTGCTCGAGAGTGCACTTACCAGGATTTCATGAAGTGCAAACCTCTGTATTTCAAGGGCACTGAGGGAGTGGTTGAGTTAACCCAATGGTTTGAAAGAATGGAGACTGTTTTCCGCATAAGCAACTGCTCGGTGGAAAACCAGATCAAATTTTCTACTTGTACTCTTTTAGCAGGTGCTCTAACATGGTGGATTCAACATGTCTTATGACTAGTTACTAGATGTTGCATATTCAATGACTTGGGTCGATCTGAGGAAGAAGATGACTGACAAGTATTGTCCACGAAACGAAATGAAGAAGCTTGAGGCTGAATTGTGGAACTTGAAAGTGATAGGTACTGATGTGGTCAAGTACAACCAACGTTTTCAAGAACTAGCACTGCTGTGTGTTAGGATGTTCCCTGAGGAGTCAGACAAAATTGAAAGGTATGTCGGTGGACTGCCCGACACGATCCATGGAAACATTGTAGCTTCAAGGCCAAAAACCATGCAAGAGGCTGTTGAAATGGCCACTGAACTAATGGACAAGAGAGTCAGTACCATTGCTGAAAGACAAGCTGAAAACAAGAGGAAGTTTGAAAACACTTCCCGAAACAATCAGAATCAACAACAACAACAAAATAAGAGGCAGAACACAGGCCAGGCCTACACTGCAGGCAATAGTGACAGGAAATCATACGCCGGGTCTAAACCTCTGTGTTCCAAGTGTAATTACAATCATGAAGGTCCTTGTCTACCTAAGTGCAGTAACTGCAAGAGGGTTGGCCATCTGGCCAAGGATTGTAGAAGCCGACCTGCAAATGCTAACAACAACAACCGCAACAACAACAATAATAATAAAGGAAATTGTTGCGTATGGTGTGGACTCAAGGAAATTTTTAGAAGAAACTGCCCAAAACTGAGAAACAATGACCGTGGTAATCAAGCTGGGAATGACAGGGCTCCAGCAAAGGTGTATGTGGTTGGAAATGCGGGGGCAAATCCAGACAACGTCGTTGCGGGTACGTTCCTTCTAAACAACCGCTATGCTTATATCTTGTTTGATACGGGTGCCGATCGAAGTTTTGTGTCTACTGCATTTAGCTCCCAAATTGACATCACGCCATCTACCCTAGATCACTATTATGATGCCAAACAAGCTGACGGAAGGAGTATTAGGTTAAACAATATACTTAAGGTTGCACATTAAACTTCCTAAACCACCAATTCAACATAAATTAATGCATGTATACACTTAGTAGTTTCGATGCTATAATCGGTTATGGATTGAGGTTGTCCCCGTCGACGTACCAAGCGGCAATGGTTGTGTGTGAGAAGATTGTTCGCATCCCCTGGAAAAATAAAACCTTAATCATACACGGTGATGGAAGTACCTAGGGAAATGTGACACGATTAAACATCATTTCGTGCACTAAAACGCAAAAGTACATGGAAAAAGGGTTTCCTATCTTTCTGGCACATGTTACTGCAAAAGAGGTTGAAGACAAGTCGAAGAAGAAGCGACTTGAGGACGTACCAATAGTTCAAGACTTTCCTGAAGTATTTCCTGAAGACTTGCCGGGTCTTCCTCCGACTCGACAAGTGGAGTTTCAAATTGATTTGGTACCTGGTGCTGCACCTGTAGCACGGGCACCTTATCGATTGGCGCCTTCCAAAATGAAAGAGTTATCGGAGCAACTAAAAGAGCTGTCCAACAAAGGCTTTATAAGACCCAGTTTTCCTAACCCTGTGGTGGCTCCGTCTTGTTGTCAAGAATAAAGACGGGCATTCCCGGATTAGCATTGATTACCGGAATTAAATAAACTAACGGTGAAGAACCGTTATCCGCTCCCAAGAATTGATGATTTATTTGATCAGCTCCAAGGGTCGAGTGTCTACTCGAAAATCGACCTAAGGTCAGGTTATCACCAATTGAGGGTTCGAGAAGAAGACATTCCGAAGACTGCCTTCAGAACTCGTTATGGCCATTACGAATTTCAAGTTATGCCGTTTGGTTTGACAAACGCACCTGCCGTATTCATGGACCTTATGAATCGGGTATGCAAACCATATCTGGATAAATTCGTGATTGTCTTTATTGACGATATTCTGATATATTCGGAAGAACAGAAAGAACTCGAAAGAAACACCTTAAGCTCATCTAGAATTGCTTAAGAAGGAGGAGTTGTATGCCATTTTTCCAATGTAATGTTGATTCCCAAAGTACAGTTCCTCGGTCACGTGATCGATAGTGAAGGAATTCATGTGGATCCAGCCAAGATCGAATCCATCAAAGATTGGACATCTCCTAAGTCACCAACGGAGATTCGTCAATTTTTAGGTCTTGCTGGGTATTACCGGAGATTCATTGAAGGGTTTTCAAAGATCGCCAAACCAATGACTAAGCTTACTCAAAAGAAGGTCAAGTTTGAGTGGGGCGATAAACAAGAAGCAGCTTTTCAACTGTTGAAGCAAAAGTTATGCAGTGCACCAATCCTTGCATTACCTGAAGGAAGCGAAGATTTCATCGCATACTGTGACGCTTCAAAGAAAGGTTTGGGGCGTGTTGATGCAAGAGAAAAGGTGATTTCTTAGCATCACGCCAGTTAAAAATTCATGAGAAGAACAATACAACTCATGATTTTGGAACTGAAGCGTGGGGTACGCTCACAAGATGCTGGAGATATTATTTATAGTGGAACTAAGTGGTACGGTGTTCACCGACACAAGAGTTTGCAACACATTTTAGATCAAAAATAAGTTGAACATGAGGCAAAGCCGATGGCTAAGTTGCTAAGTGATTACCGATTATGATATTCGTATCACCCGGGAAAAGGAAATGCATTGCTGATGCTTTTGAGCAGGAAGAACGAGAAACACCGATAAAGAGTTTGAGCCTTAGTCATGACTATTAGCTTGATCTTTCCCAAACAGATCTTAAATGCTTTATACCGAAGCGCAAAACCAGAGAACATTAAGAGTGAAGAACGTTGGGGGAATGTTGATGAAAATATGCTAAAAATTTCCAGAGCGATTAGAGAAAACAAAAGTTTGGAACCACGTGCGGCTGGAACCCTGTGCCTCAATGACAGGAGTTGGTTACCTTTAGGCGATTTGTGTACTGAGATCATGCACGAATCCTACATATCAAAAATACTCTATCATCCGTCCCCGACAAAATGTACCAAGACAAGAAGAAACTATACTGTGGCCCAACAGGGAAAGCCGACATAAGCCACCTATGTTAGCAAGTGTCTGACCTGTGCTAAGGTCAAGGCCGAACATCAAAGGCCATCAGGATTGTTGGTACAACCTAAGATCCCTGAATGGAAGTGGGACAACATCACTATGGATTTTGTCGCGAAACTTCCTAAGTTGTCGCAAGGCTACGACACTATTTGGATCGTTGATCGGCTCACTAAGTCTGCAATTTTTACACCAATTAGAAGACGATCCCTGGATAAATCTTGCAAGATTGTACCTAAAAGGCGTGGTCAAGGCATGGAAGACCCGTCTTAATTATATTTTTTTTTGATTTTTCATTTGTTGTGATTTAATTAAAAGTGGTGTAGGTTAATTTAATAAAATGTAAGGGTCTAGGATAAAACGCGAGGGTTTAAGCTAGAAATTTACGTAAACGCGAAACACAACAGAAAATGACAATGATGTAAATTATAATCATCGGGGAGTATTATGAGAATATTAAACCACTTAAGGCACGAAGACGGAATAGATTCCTAAATACGGCTCACTTAAAGCTAAGAACGGGAAATTTTTACCAAATCAGGTAAACGTAAAATTAATGACTTTGCATAAAAATAAAAATAGAAATAAAGCTCGGAATAAATAGTGACCTTAAATACGGGGTTTTACAAAAAGAGACAATGCAATACTTATACAAACTATTATGATGCTTATGAGATAAATCATGAACATAATAAGAGTGAAGAATTATGTGAAATTCAAGAGCAACCGGTGTGCAATATAAGGAGATATATGATGATCAAATATTCGTTTAATAATGATGGAGAGTATGTTGCTGTAAAAGAAGACGAATACGACGATCTTACTGTTACAAGAAAAGAGGCATGCCGAGCTTACCAAGAAATCTTTCAGATTATGGACGAAGGATGGATGGTTACTAGAGCTGAATAATAAAGAAGAAGCTAAAGAAAAGTCTAACTTAAAGACTTTGCTATAAACAAAAGTGCTTCCCGGGAGACAACCCGGATTGTTATTTAATTTTGTTATCGAGTCTATCTTCCCAGACATCAATACGGCGTATTGACCATCAGGACGTCGAGAAGGAAATATCAACGAATATTGGTAGAGAATTTAAATTTTTGGAAATCCTGAAGTGTTGGAGTCTTGAAACATCAAGGCGGCTGTTCAACACACAATCTTGCTCATAAACATAACTTGGAGAATCTACCGAGCAAACATCAAGTATAACACCCTGTGTTTTCAAGTCATTGACGACATCAACAAATCCACAATGTACCTTTTGTATTGTACGTGTTTGCTTGAAATTGTAAACGTTAGGTTAAATCGCGTACGCCAAAAATTAGCGTTCAATGTAAACGGGCATCAAACAATTAAATGTTTACATCAAGCAAGGGTTAAGTAATTATTTTGAGAATAATTATTAACTTTGTTCATTTTATTTTTATCGGATACGTAAAGTGTATACGTTTCGCGATAAATTGCGTTTAGGCACTCTCGGAACCACCAAAACTTTTCTACGCTTCAACAAATACCCACATTTATACCCAATACATAAAAATTACAAAAGTTCATCACCTATATCTCTCTATGGCCGGATATGGACCAAAGGATACAAGAAAATCTCATAAAAGAACACATTTCCATGTTTCACGTTAATTTATTAAACGTCATCAACAAATTAACACGATTATACACGAATATCTACAAGTTTTATTAAATTTTAGCCACGGTAAATTTATTTACACCTTTACAATAGAAATTTATAAGAATAAAATAAAATACTTGCAAATAGACACATTTTATTTACAAACTACAAATTGTAACTTGCATATATGATTCTATATATTATGTTAGCTAGCAAAAAGTTTCTAGAAGGGTTTCCCCCCCCCTAATTCATACGGCAACAACACCATTTAGAGACATAGAGCACACAATTTTTATACAACTAGGACTTGTACAACACCTCCTCATTTAAACCTAGTCATTTCTTGTTCTTTGACCAAAGACCAAGACCAAGACCCCTTAAGACCCTCAATGTGTTCCCTTGACTAGTCATAAGGCTTTATAATGCAAGTAACTAGATGCATATCACACACTTCTCATTTCCCCCCACTCCCGTAGTGAAATCAAACAATACTCTCCCTTGTACACATTACTTACTTCACGGCACAAACCAACCACAATACACAATCCATACAAAATTTTATACAACCTATACCCTTCTATACACATCTATCCTAAGACATTCTAAGGTGTTTTCAACAATTGAATCACCATTTACAAGTAATAATCAAGAAAAGGAAGCTAGGGTTTTTATTAAGAAAACAAGGGTTTTCTTAAGTGCAAGCTTGGGTTCTAGGACTAAACAAGGGTTTAGCTTTTGTTTTATCATCATTTCACACATCTTAAGGATCTCTGGAACTCTTTATATTCTTGTAACATTTCATTGGTTATGCATTGTTATATCTATTTTAGTTGAGTCACCATTTAAGTTTTTATTCATGAAAATTAGGTTTTCACTTGTAATGGTCATTTTGTATACTTATATACATGTGGTGTTATTACTTATATCATAACAAAACATTAATATAAACAACAATTTATAAATAATAATTTATACACACATCAATCCTTATCCCATTATATTATAAAAAAACAACCACAACCCTACATATCTTTTAAACTTTTTAACAAATACTTCTTTGGGTTAATTAGGGTTTTTATGAGTTTATATTATGGTTTCAAGTTAAAGAAATACATAAGACAAGTTAAGGTTAATTATGGACTTATATTGAGGTTATAAGATCATTAAAATGAGGTTATATCATGATAAGAAAACATGTACACTTATGGTTAATAAGGAAAACGGCTACATATGAACTTATGGTAATATGACTTATTTAGTATTATTAAGAATTTGGTAAGTTGGACAAAAAGGACATTGATGGACTATGGAGTTTAATATATATATTTATATGATATAATACTTATATATAAATTGTAAAGACTTGTGGTGAATTACAAAAGTGGTAAATAATGTTAACATGGGTTAACTATGGACTTTTCAAAGTGATGAAAACTTCTGTCCAAATTCGTGTATATGTATACTTTGTATTACTATTTTTATAAGCTAATACATTTCACGTGATTCCGAAAAGGTAGAAACTTATCTCAAACGGAATTAATAACAAAAAAGTTACGTTTAAAAACGTAGTTATAGCTAATTAAACGGAGGTTTTAAAATAATTTTACTAAAATTTATTTCAACACAGCAAGTTTGATATTTTTAACAAACTAAAACACATTTTTAGGATATCCAAAATGTTAAGAATACGCATTTTTCGATTATAACGAAGATGTTATGAATCTTCGCGGGTTTTGCGGGTAATTAAAAAAATAAAGTTAATAAAAAATAATTTTATAAACTATGAAAAGTAAATACACTAATCATGACAGAAAGGTTTTTTTTTGTAAACTCATAATAGAACTTTCAATTACGAGATCGTGCTCGAAAGAATCGTTAACAAAACGGAGCTATAACGAAGAAAATACGACATTTACAGGGTTTTACGGACAAAAATACGATTTAAAATAAAACTCATGTCTGGTGTGAACTGTTAAAAGTTTCTATTCATCAGGGGACCAAAATTATTAAAAATGTTCAAATATCGAATAACCCGTCTTAATAAAAAAAGTATGGGCATAGAAACTGCAGAAACGGATTAGAAACGTTAAAAAGTTATGACGATTTTTACTTAAAGTATGTTTATAAACGTTTTAATTTTATAAACATGTTTTCCCTCAAACATTTAGATGGTGATTAGCTATATAGACGTATGCATTGTAGGAGTACTTAATGTAATTAGTGTTTATACGACTTATTTAATTTGGTTGCAATGATCGTTTCGCGTGACTCGTTATTTGTGATTACTTGGCATTACTCACTCAGGTGGTTCATAGCCCTATGATTTACATGTTTTGTTTTATAAATGTTTTTGTGGTGAATAACATGCAATTGCTTTACAAATTGGACACAAGTGGTAAGATTCATGTTATTGATTACGTGTGGCTAAGTAGCAATAACCCATATTGAGTCAATTTATCATGAATGTCAATCGCGGGATTCTAAGCCGCGAATGGTATAATACGAATCTATTGGGTTTGACACCCGTTCGGGTGATAGTTCATCACTGGACAAACGAACGTATACCATGTCAAATTATAGGATGTTGCGGTTAGATACATCACCAGGGCAATGTAGGCCATTATTTGTATTCATACACGTCAAGCTTCAGTGTCATGAGCTTAGAGCAACGTAATTACATTTATATGATGTCTGCATCTGTTGCATTATCATACACTTGGAAATCTTGTGGTCCTACAATATATGATTTATCAAACCTATGAATTCACCAACATTATTGTTGACGTTTTAATGCAATGTTTTTCAGTGGGATCAGTAAGCAAATAGGTTCAAGGGATACATTGGTGGTTTTGATTGGATATCATGATTAAAGATTTTGTTTTTTTTCCACATTTACATTTTGTATAACTGTTTGGCTAGAAATCTTTTTACTTTGAAACAAGTGGACAGTGAAGCTTCGGTTATGTAACAATTACTTGTTAAATCAATGTATCAGTTTTTAAATGACTTTTTGGTCGATCTATATACATATTGTGTTATCTGATGAAGAAGTAACACGCCACGGGACCTTATTCCGCTGCGGACCAATTTGGGGGTGTTACAGATTGGTTAAGAGCAAGGTTAATTAGAGAACCAGGTCAAATTGTTTTTTCTGGAACTATAAAAACCGTTTTCAAAATTGTTTCCAAACCCCTTTGTTTACGCGGGACACACATATGTGCATACTTTCATGCATACACTACTTGTTGCATTAGTTGTTGGACTAGATGCACTCATAATGATTACATGTTATTTTTTTTTTTTTTGATTATATATGTATATTTCTATAAGAGTCCTATTATTAAATACTAATTATAATCTATTTTGATATTTTAAGATTCTGTATGTCAGATTCGGATGAATCGGGGGTTACACACACGGAGGTTTCCAGCCCATTTGAGGATCTATCAGACATAGGATCACCGAGAGCCGATGATCATGAGTACCTTGAGCTACCCTACAGCCAGGAGGACCTCATACGTGGAGGCGCTTTCAGGCCCAACCTTCTCCTGATTACGTTGCTGGCCCTGAGGAGCCAGAGCAGGCACCACTTTCGCCAGATTATGTTCTAGGTCCAGAGCATGCTGACGATGAGATTGTTGCTGAGGATCAGCCAGGTGCTGAGGACGCCACACACTGCACAGTACCTGGATTATATTCCAGATATGATCCAGAGGGCAAGATCGGAGGATGGATGATGATGAGGACCTGAGGAGGATTTATCGAGATATTCCTGCTGATGGAGGAGATGACGAAGATGATGAGATGGACATCAAGGAGGATGAGGACGATGATATGGACATCGACGCCAATGAGGGGAATAGGATGATGAGATGATGGTTGAGGTTGATGAGGTGGCGGTGGAGGGAGCACCCAGCTCCTGCCTACCATGTAGTTGTTGCATTTGCCAGCTACTGCCCGTATGCAGAGGAGATGAGCCGTTGAGATGATGAGTCTGCGCCACACCACACCTACCCCTGCATAGCGTATGACAGCTAGGATTACTATTCCAGAGCCAGTACCTGTACCAGCATGGTCTGATTCTGAGGTTGCCAGACTGCTTGCTATATCTTTGAGATGGACATTGAGGAGGATGAGGATGACGACATGGATATCGAGACTGATGAGGAGGATGAGGATGATGAGATGGATGACGAGGAGGCGGAGGAGGAGCACTCAGCTCCTGCCTACCCAGTAGTTGTTGCTTTACCAGCTACTGCCCCATCTGCGGAGGAGACTGAGCCATTTGAGACCGATGAGTCTGCAGCTACTTCCCATTCACTACCATTACCACCACCCTTCATACTCTCCCCCACCAGACCAGATGCACCACCACCCATGCCCACATCAGCTCCTACTTCATTACCACCATTGTTGTTACCCTCTGCCAGTCATAGAGAGGATAGACCTGAGGTTAACCTACCACCTCGGAAGAGGTTAGGTATAGCTCTTGGTCTCGGATACGAGGTAGGAGAGAGCTCCACCGCTACTGCTGCTAGACCAGCTGGAGGTCTTAGGGTAGATTACGGCTTTGTTGCCACTATAGACAGGGAGATCAGGCGTGACCCAGAGAGATATGTTGGATATGGGATCACGGACCCGGAGAGATATGTTGGATATGGGATCACGGATTCGTGGGATGAGATTGTTAAGACCCTACAGGGAGCTCCAGTTAGTACTGACACAGAGTTGGGTGAACACATGAGAAAGTTTGAGTCTATGGTTAGGCTAGACACGGATGAGATCTACACGATGTTAGACGATGAGCAGAGTCAGAGACAGCTATTGGCCGGTCGGGTCAATATGTTGTTTAGAGACAGACGTGCACATGCACATACACGTCATTTAATGTAGACTGAGGCTAGGATGTCTAGAGCAACGTAATTACATTTATATGATGTCTGCATCTGTTGCATTATCATACACTTAGGAAATCTTGTGGTCCTACAATATATGATTTATCAAACCTATGAATTCACCAACATTATTGTTGACGTTTTAAAGCAATGTTTTTCAGGGGATCAGTAGGCACGAGGTGCAAGGGATACATTGGTGGTTTTGATTTGGATATCATGCATTAAAGATTTTGTCGCATTACATTTTGTATAACTGTATTGGGCTAGAAATCTTTGTATTTTGAACAAGTGGACAAGTGAAGCTTTGGCTTATGTAACAAATACTTTGTTAAATTCAATGTATCAGTTTTAAACGACTTTTTGGTCGTTCTATATATATCTTGTGTTATTGATCTATGAAGTAACACACCTCGGACCCTTATTCCGCTGCGACCCAATTTGGGGGTGTTACAACTGATGATTCTGATATAACCACAGTCTTGCCATCAACAATAGCATGTATTTGCTTTACATAATTAATTATTTTGGAAGTAGCAGTGTTCTAAAAATGTTCAATATAAGAAGCATAGATAGTAGGACTTACAGTGAGAGCATAGTTGATTAAACATGTAGCCTCTATCATAACATAATCCGATGATCAATAGCGAATATTGGTGTCACCTTGTTCTTAGATATATGCAATATTAGATTCGGGTTTGCTCAGGATTGTTTCATTTTCCATGGCAAAACACATTAGAGTTGTCATTATTATTTGTTGTACCTTATCAATGCTCATCATCAAAGATTGGTCCAAAATTGAGTCAACTGATTTGGAGGAACCTCTTGAATCTGTGCATGTACATATAAATGTGCTTCCAATTCCTGTTTCTTTAGACTTATCATCAGTATCATCCTTCCATTAGCTGTTTCTGCATTCACTGAACCCAAGCTTCCTCTTGTTTCACAATAACATCTTTCTTGTGATAAGTTGTTGTGCATCTTTACTCGTTTCGGTTTTTGACATTCCCTGATACAATGCCCTATATTCCTTTGCAGTTGTAACACAGAAACCCATACTTTTGCACTACGTGAATACCTACATTTTCCCTAGCCCAACAACATTATCTACCCTCTGATTATCAGACCTAAAAAAAAAGTCTCTTTTGATTCTTGGAGAATTATCTGATTAGCTCGAGCTGTGTGTGATGAAGTTTGTCGAAGGTGGTTAGTTGGTAGTTTGTAGATTTTCTGTACGAGAGAGAACTTAAGGCCATGAGTTTGTCAATCTCCTTTTCCTTTGATATTTCCTCATCTTTAGTAACCGTAGCAGGTTCTGGATCATAAGTAGGAGCAAAGAGTAACAATTGCTGTCCTCTGTTCTGGGTAGACTGTTGCGATCTGGTGGAGGAATATTGAGTGTTTGAGGAGGATGTTTTAGATGATGGTAAACTGGTTGTTGTTTGAGCAACAAGTGCAAGTGATTAGCAGTGACGTGCTAGTCGCCTCACTCTATTTCAGTGACTTTTATCGGTGTTGCTTCAGAATGTCATAAAGCTTGTGATAGGATACAGTCTTCAGCTCTTGACTCTGCTTAACAAGTGTTACAAACCTTTGCCATTCTGGTTGTAGTTGAAGTAAGAACTGGACATTCACTTGATGATTAGTAACATGACATTGATTTCGGACAAGCTCATTCATCATCTTGTAAAACCGTGAGTAATATGATTCAAGTGATTCACCATCCCGTGATGTAAATTTTCCAAACTCCCAATATAAATTAGTTTCAAGATCTTGAACATTGATTGATTCACCTTGTTTTAACCTTTCAATGGCTTTCCACATTTCACATGCATTCGGACAAGCATCAACTGTGGAGTAGATATCGTTATCTATCCCTATGAGAATGATCTGAACGGCTTCAGCTTCAGCATTCAGTTGATCTCGTATATCTTGTGAAACATTCTTATAGTTCTCCATATACCTTTCTGTAGTTGTTTCAGAACTACCTTCAGCAACTGGAATTGTTTTCTCAGCCCATTGATACGTGTATGGTGGATTTTAGAGACAATGGTGGATGAGTTCACTGTTAGGTTTGGTGTCAATGTATCTCTTGATTCTGGATTTCCATGAAACATTAATTACCCGATGCCTAACATTGGTGGACGATCTTTGGCTACCTGTTCATGATAGCTATTATGAAGAACATTAATGATTGAGTTTGCAAATTGTATTATGAATTTGACCATTTGAATGAAGTTGTTGAACTAAAAGATATCAGATCCTTAAGTGGTATGAAGTGATTGATTATGGTTTTAAATGAATACGTTCACGGATTTTACAATCTTTGATTACAAACCGAGAAAAGAATCGTACCTTCGCGGGATTGTTTACAAATCAAGAAGAAACCGTGAATGAATAATTAATTGACGTTTCAAGTATGATTAAGTTGATTGTTGGTTTGATTGTAAGGTTTGTTTATGTTAATTGATTGTATGTTAAGTCCAAAATGAAGTTCTAAGTCCTTGAGGTTTGTTGTCTAAAGAAGGTCAAGGTGTAGCAAGTCTCAACGAAGAATGATTGGCAAATCTCAACGAAGAATGATTGGCAAATCTCAACGAAGAATGATTGGCAAATCTCAACCAAGAATGTTTGACAAATCTCAATGAGCAAAACGCAGGATTTCTAGGCAAAACGCAAGAGGCAAAACGCAATGATGAAGCAAAACGCAATGATAAAGCAAAACGCAATGATGAAGCAAAACGTAAGCAGCAAAACACAATGATGAAGAAAAACGCAAGCAGCAAAACGCAATGATGAAGCAAAACGCAAGCAGCATAACGCAATGATGAAGCAAAACGCAAGCAGCATAACGCAATGATGAAGCAAAACGCAATGTCTTGAGGAAAAACGCAACGAATGAAGCAAAATGCAGTGTCTTGAGGCAAAACGCAACGAATGAAGCAAAACGCAATGTCTTGAGGCAAAACGCAACGAATGAAGCAAAACGCAATGAATGAAGCAAAATGCAGTGTCTTGAGGCAAAACGTAACGAATGAAGCAAAACCCAGTGTCTTGAGGCAAAACACAACGAATGAAGCAAAACGCAATCAAGAACACCCCTTCAGATAGGCAAAACGCAGCCACGAAAAAATCTTCAAACTTTCTTGTAAGCTAAAACCACCTAGTAATGATGCAAGGAATTGATC
Organism: Tanacetum coccineum; assembly: GCA_026074375.1. NCBI lineage: Eukaryota > Viridiplantae > Streptophyta > Magnoliopsida > Asterales > Asteraceae > Tanacetum > Tanacetum coccineum. The sequence continues at coordinate 36,001 of BQNB010020805.1, read as the reverse complement.
TAAGCCCGAAAGTACAAGACTTTAACACTTTTAACCATGAAACAAAGATCAAAGTTTGAATTTTTTCTTGCTTTTTTTTAACCAAAGAAAAACCAACAAAAAACCCACGAATTTCTCACAAAACAAACACTAAACACCCCTTGGCGAGTGATACCACATGTTATCCCACTAATTTAATCCATTACACAACAATAATCTTTACTAATATGCTAGAAAATAATAAGAAAACTTAGAGAGAGAAAGTAGAGAGAGAAACAAGAAAGGAAGATTAGATTACAGAAAAATGGTAAGTTACAAAATGAATGAAAATGTAACCAACACCCTTCACCAAGTGTGGTGAAGGGATATTTATACCCATGCCTTGCTAGGTGGCGTATGGGCTTGTAATCTTGGGCCGGGCTTGGCATAACTTGGGCTTTGAGCCTGAAACACGGACAATATTAGATTACAATCCAAGCCCGTTGAACCCGACTAGCCTATTACAATACAAGATCTTGTTTGACTTTCTAAGACCGATAACATTCTTGTTTGACTTGATATAATTAAGGCTAACATCTTCTCCTCATGTGAGATCATGTAATGAGCTCAACTCGTTGTATTTCATTACTGAATCTTGCTCTCTCAATTCTGGGGCCCTAGACGGTTGGAAATGGACTCTCGATTTGGGAAAAGATTTTATGGTGAAGACTTTACCCCATATGGTCGATTTGATTTTGTTGGAGCCTTATCATTCCGAGCTAAAATTGGAATTCTTGGGTGCCTCAAAAAATAAATTCTTTTGCTTGGCGTGCGTTTAATAATCAGTTGCCTCTTCTTGTAAATCTTGATAATAGAAGGTTGTTCTATGCCTTTTTGTTCCAATGCTCCTAAAGATGCTAATCATCTTCTGACTTGTTGCCCTCGGGTCTTAACTATTTGGAGAAAGGTTTTTAGTTGGTGGAAGATTGATTTTCTGTCTAACCTATCTCTCTCGTTTTTAGCTTCATCGGTCACATGTTTTCCTCATAACAAGCATTCTACAAAGGTTTTTCAAGGGGTGTGTTTGATTGCCCTTTGGTGTATCTGGTATTGGAGAAACCATTTGGTTCATTAGGTAGCTTTAAAATGTGTGTCAATCTTAAGCGAATATTGTTTTTAAAAGATTCAATCTCTGTCGTTGTTGTGGATATCAAGTGGGTGCCGTAAGAAAAATATTTCTTGGGATAATTGGATTCTAATGCCTGATGTTTTTGGCATAAGTTAATTTGGATTTTTTTTCTTTCATATAGCTCACCTTGTGCGCTTTGTTCTGGTTTACTCCTCTCGTGAAGCTTTGTTTCTTGTCTTCTTTTCTTTTTGTTTCGTTTTTAATAAATCGCCGCTTTTAAAAAAAGAATGTGAGATAACTTGTACACTCTAACTTTTTATTTGCATACACGAATGTACAAGCAGGTAGACCATGATATTGATATTGTATAGATAATTAATGCATGCATTGAAGTGTCTCAATCAATACTCAATGTGAAGCAAATCAATTCTTATTATTACTACTAACGAGGCATGATCACGCCCGTGCGTTGCACCGGGCTTGGTGTGTGGTTAAAATTCTATTGTTATTCTTATAGTTTCAAGTTCATATCAATTGTACTAAAGTTATGAAAGAGGGGTAAGTTACTTTTCTCGTTTGAGTAGTGTATGAAACACGTAATGCACATGATTTATATAAAACGCTCTAAGTGTGAACAAAGTTATTTGTTGAGCGCATTATTACTTTGTTGAGGCGAAGGTGATTCTTGGTATTAAGGTATCCTTATATCTAACATAATAAGCATCCTCTTGTGGCATACTTAACAAAAATTCAAGTGAACTAAAGAGTGAGAGTTCATGCCACATTCCCAGATGGTAAAAATGTATTGTTGTTTGAATGTTTCTTCCTGCTGTAAAACATGAAAAACCGTGGGAAGAATGATCGTCACTTTCTTTTGAGGCTTTCCTTCAGCGGACGATCCAATCCTATTGTTACTTTCAAATTTTACAATATTTGTACTTGTAACTTCTTTACTTCCTTCAGAGCTATATTTTGCACTCTTACCACTTCTGTGACCATTGCTATCCTTTGATTTTCGCCTTTGTTTATTTTCAGATCTTCATATTCTAAGCTCTTGCTTAGCTGCTAGTTTTGCTTCTTTGGCCCTCGCAGCATCTTTCATTCCTGTTGAGAGTTGTTCTTTTTTTGAAGCTAAATCAGAATTCATTTCTTCAAGCTTGTTTAATGCTTTTAATTCAGATTGATTTGCTAAATAAATCTACCACCGCGACACACCGGAACCTCTCCGGAACTCCACTCGAATATTCTCCGGTTTCCGAAAAGCAATGAAACATTATTAATTTGGTTTAATCCTATTGTATACAAGTTAAACACATATAAATCACTAACCTGCATCTTTATCAACATTGCAAGTGTGGTGCCATCATGTTATGTAACAGTAATAGCCTAATGTTTGGAAGATCCTGCAACAAACATGAAACATAAGAAACCGCGTTTCAACAGTATCCTAAGGAAATTCATCATATAGCAAAATGACCATGTTACCAATTTTGCAAACTACCAGCTTCTTTGCAAAAAAAGGAAGCAAGTATTTTTCCAAAGTTATAAGCACACAAAAAAGGTATCAAAAAGATTATTTCATTAGAAATAGGGAAATACGATAAAAAAAAGTTTACAAATTTATATATATTAGCACGGTTAACATTAAAGAGCAAGACAAACCATTTGATGAAAATTGGCATTGATCCCAATACTTACAACTTCTGGTTGTGCATGTAACTGATTCATGTGATGTAAGCTTATTTAAACCCGTGAAATATGAAGAAAAAGTAAAATAAAATAATAAAATCATCTCAAAGCAAATAAATAGACCTTATCTTTCGTAACCGCAATACCATCATTGACTTCATTCTCAGCAGAGTTATTTACATTCGAGCATTGCAGCAAGGCATCTTTTATGGCATCTAACGTAATCTTATAACTCTTGTGATATCGACCCTTCTTTACCTACAATAATAGCCCGACAACACAAATCATTAAGGCGGCAAATATTCGTTTGTACATTTTTCAGATTTTCGCTCAGAGGGATTCTACTCGCATCTGCATTCGTCCATCTTTGCAGAACATATTTGACAGGGATAGTGAAAACACCCGACATTTGAAGAACCACAATCGTATGCCTACACAAATAACCATTAAATTCAAACGAATGACACGAACAACAGATGTCAGACTGCGTTGCATTCCACTCCACCATGTAATCTTAATTGGTTTCAAAGTCTTTTATGACATACGCTATGGAACTACAGTCTTCTTTTTCTATCTTACGATGACACGCTGCTACTCCCAAAACCTCAAGCTGGAACTTTTTAAAGATTGTCTGAGTATATACAAATGACGACTGTTTCTCGAAGGGTGAAGGATTCACCTCCGGCATGTCATGCCATGCGTCAAAAATCGGCTTTCGCGTGTTCTTCATACATATCTTCAATGATCATTTTGTATCGTTCTAGAAAGAGTCTCAACGAAGTGTCGACCTGAATGAAGTTGGCTATGGGAAGGATGAATGTGGCTAAGCTTAATATGTGACGTAATATGAAAGATTGGCATAGAGATGTTATTAGGTAGATTAAAAAGTTGAATAGCGAAAAAGGGTTTTGTGTTTCGGTTATGATTGATACGGAAGGTAGTCAGATTTATGTTGCTGATCATGGTGCTCCTTCTTCTGTTGAAGCTGAGGTATCATTTGTTTTTAGTTTCGTGTAGGGGCTTTGGCATTGTGTTTTGGAAGCGATTATTTGATTATTGCGTTTTTTTATTGTAATTGACTAATTGGGATTACTTATAACAACGCTTATATCTGCAAGTGAAATACAATTCAAAGTTTCATCTTATTTTAAGTTTTATAACCGTATATGTAGTGGTATTAACCAATACCAAACACTCTAGTTGATAGTGAAAGTGCTTCTGAATATGTAATTATTTACAGTTGTTAATATCTAATCTAGAAGTAGTAGCAATTTAAGTCTATCAGATTATTTGGAGGTCATTTAATCCTAAGGAGTCAAATAAGAAAGAGATAATTATCTTTAGCACAACATCATGTTACATCTACACATATGACTAATTATAAAAACATGACATAAATAATGAGCAGGCTAAGGGTTGGTCACTTAACAAAGAAAAAGTAATGACATGTAAGTTACCTGGGAAAGATTGTCGCGTACAGTCAAGACACTGGCCAAGACCTTTTATTGTTTATAGCCTCGAGCATTCACATTATATCTGCAAGTGAAATACAATTCAAAGTTGCATCTTATATTAAGTTTTATAACCGGATACGTAGTGGTATTAACCAATACCAAACACTCCAGCTGATAGTGAAAGTGCTTCTGAATATGTAATTATTTACAGTTGTTAATATCTAATTTAGGAGTAGTAGCAATTTAAGTCTATCGGATTATTTGGAGGTCATTTAATCCTGAGCAGTCAAATAAGAAAGAGGTAATTATCTTTAGCACAACATCCTGTTACATCTACACATATGACTAATTATAAAAACATGACATAAATAAGGAGCAGGCTAAGGGTTGGTCACTTAACAAAGAAAAATTGATGACCTGTAAGTTACCTGGGAAAGATTGTCGTGTACAGTCAAGACACTGGCCAAGACCTTTTATTGTTTATAGCCTCGAGCATTCACAGCTTCTGCTTCTTTCTTCAAGCTTTCAGAAACCGCATGGTTTTCTTCGGAAGTAAGCCTTTTCTACAAAACAGCAAGAACACAAAGCAGTTCAAGTATATCTTCGGCCAAATAGATCCAGCTTAATAAGTTTACGCTCTTACCCACGCAATTTTAGATTCATAAACCAGCTAAAAAAATGCTCATTAAGCATTGACATTACCTAATGATAGTTTGGGTGCAAATTTATGAGTGTGACCCCCATTGGATATAGCAATCCTACCATTGACATAAGAAACATGTGCCATTGACATAAGGAATACCCTAGAAGACAATTACCTCTGCTTAAAACTAAAATCATATATCAAAATTTACAAACTATAACAAAAGTGAAACCTTTTATCCCCTTCTAACTTGAATGAAACCGTACCTGATCATATATCAAAATTTACAAACCCTAGTTAATTTTATTCCCGTTCCGGGCTTTCGCTGAAGGTCATGAACATACTACTTGGACACGTTGGTCTGCTCTTTTGTATCCTTTTATTCCAAACCTCATGTTCTTGCTTAACTATTCGCGATAAGAAAAATTACCTCCCAAATTCTACTCATGCTCTCAAACATGTAAAGAGTAAGAGCAACCCACAACCCGGCCAAACCATGGGTAGAGGCGATGTATGAATATAATATGCTTATTATAACAATCAAATTGATTTCTAAAATTTTAAAATCAGCGGTTACACCACTATATTTATTAGTCCCTATAGCAGAATTTCCATTAAGCAAATTGGGTAAACAAATAGAGATTGTGATGTCTATACCATAGAATCTGCGGCGTATGCAATATCAGATGCTCCAAAGTTGACACCTTCGAAAACAAACGCTAATGCATTGACTGATTGAGTTGCTGCTACAAAGTGATACAAAAAGAGGATATCTAATAGTCTCAAGTAGGGTTGGCAATTCAGGTCGGGGTTCGGGTTGGCAGGTTGGCGGGTCAAAACCCCCCAACCCAAACCTGACCCATTAAACTAATCGGGTCAGCTATGTTAACCCTAAACTGATCCAATTAACCCGTATATGTACTTGGGTTGGCGGGTTAAATAGGTTACACGGGTCGAATAGGTTAAACGAGTTTCGAGTTGACCCATTTAACGTGTTTTATATAAAAAAATTGGCACATTACACGGGTTAAACAGGTTAATGGATTTGCGAGTCGACCCGTTTAACCTATTTAACACATATAATAAAATATAAATAATTTTTAATTTTAGAAAAAAATCTTAAACGGTTGACGGGTCGACCCACTTAAAATATTCTCAACTCGAACCTAACCTGTTTAATAAACGGGTTAGGTAAGTCGACCTAAACCTGACCCAAAATCTATTAGACTCAACCCAAACCTGTTAATTTTCGTGTCGGTTTCAGGTCGGGTTTTGTGTTGGGTTTGAAATTTCCACCCCTAGTCTCAAGTGATACTTTGTTGCTGGTGTAACTTTCTTTCCCTCCAAGGCCAAGCCAGAAGGTCGCGCTTTTTGTTCCTTCTTTTTGATACTTTGCTGTCACCCCAGGCTGAAATATACATATTATTATGACACAAATATATCCATAAAGTATTTAATAAAATACATAAGAGTAATCAACATATACCTTTACTAATTCAGCAATCTTGTCAGCCCATTGCTGTTGCTCGTAAGTACTCTGGGTTCCTTGCCAGATGTATAGATGGGAACCAGCATATATAACGAAGCATTCATTTGAGTTCAAGGATGTTGCCACCTAAAATAGACAATTTTAATATTTTTAAATGTAACCATGATGTGTAAGTTATATGTGATCAAATGTGTTATCTAGTGACTGTATATTGTATAGATAATCAGCAGTTTAATTGCCTGCATAAGATGGTTTTAGAAAACAGATACGTACAGGATCAACTTGATAACCTTTATTATTATGCACTGCAGTTCTCAGTATTCGAATAGCTGAATTACTATCTGGATTATAGGTTTCATCATCTATTCCTTTATCGGCAATGCTGCTTTTTATAGTAAGAGCTTAATCCACCCTAGTAACAAAAATATTAAAAAATTTATCAGTACTTAATAATCTATGATAGAAGACACGGGCTTGATTCAAAATCATATAAATTACAATATAATTGATATATCCCTTAAAAAGAACCATAGGCTAAAAAAGAGCAACAAACTGTGGTGGTTTTTTGTCTTGATAGATACGACCCTGAAGGAAAGGATACCATTTGTTAGCATTGTTTTCTATTCCTAGAGCAACAAAATGATTATCGTACGTTTTGGTGACAATATACCCATTTACTTATGAATGGGTCGATTTGGCTGTTTTATCGCAAAGAGGTCAAATTGAAATTTAGCTAAAAGGTAAAGCATCAAAGTAGTTAATAAGTCTATGAAAGCATATTATTAATGCATACGGCCTCCTAATTCATAATTCCTTTTTACTCAATGATTTAGATAATAATATTTTTTAATCATAGTTAAGTACTCCAACTTGGTATGTCCATTTGATCTATGCTAAAACTGGCCAGTTTCAATCCCACCCTATTTGATCTGTCACCAAACCTGCAGACATACCAGCTTGCTACCCCTAATAGTAAGATACCTAAACAGGTCTCCCCTTGTGAGTTAAACATTGATGTAGTCAGCTTAGCAGCTGTATTTTGGTCCTCCTGTAATAGAAATGAATTAAAAATGCAATCAATAAATTCTTTCTGTTTATATATGCATTTTTTCTTTTAGAGTTACCTCAGTGCTATCCTTTCCAATCCAATAGCAAAGATAAAAATCATCCTTTTTCTCTCTAGAATGGTAACTGTAAAGAACAATGTAGCAATCTCCACTGTAGAATTTCCTAACGTCCTCACTGGCTACTGCAGTTTTCGCACCACCATCAATAGACCATACCTAAACGAAAAAATAAGTTATAAATATGAATAATCAAAACAATGGAACAAATAAGTACAGAAAGAAGGTTGTGATCAAAACCTTAAGTTTTTCGTTTGCTTCAAGCAAAGAAGGAACAATGGAACAAATGAGTACAGAAAGAGGTTGTGATTAAAACCTCAGCTACAGGAACATTCTTTTCTTTCCCTTTTGGTCCACCAACAAGTTGTTGCTTTAGTAGAGCTACAACGCAAAAGTAGCATAAGAAAGTCAAAGCGGATCATTATTTTAGTACATGTCCAGTTCTACCTATTGGACCCGCTCGATATAAAACACAACTCAAATTGACCATTCATATTACCTCATACTTTGTATCTATTCTTGGCGACTTTTCCTCTATTCTTAGCAGAAGGTGCAATTGATGATGATGGCCATGATTCTCTTTCTTGTCTGTAAACATCATAATATAATACTTCAAAGTTAACACGTAACCACAGCAATTAATTATGATCCAAAATATTAACTGTAAACAACATAAGGAAGGTAAACAAATACCAATAACTTGCACAAACTCACTAGGAAAAAACAAAATTCACAAAACCCCTAAATAATTGCAATTAATTAAAAACTTAAATCACTATGCCTCTTTGTATACCATTCCATTCGTTTCTTCTTCATAACATGTGAAGGGGGCCATTAAAACTCTCCATCATTAATACTCTACAATATTAGTTTAGAAGATGAAGTCTCTTGATCTTCTATTGATTTGAGCTGCGTATTTTGTAATGAGGGCCATTAAAACTCTCCATCATTAATACTCCATAGTGCAAATATAACCGCAGGAACGCTTTGTGTTGGGAAAATTAAAAGGCTAGATACTAAATTCCACAAACCATTACTACTCCACATTTAATCCAAAAACTGGATCTTATAATATAATAGATAGATACATTACAGAGTAGAAAAATTATACATATAAAAATAGTTTAGCTTTAGATAGTTATCTTAAAGGTATGATTGTTGACTTGACGAGAGATAAGGTTTAATAAACACAAGATACGTGATGCCATTCGTATTTTGAAAGGGCATTTTATAGACATGTGTTAGATTGGTAATTTTCTATGTATTATCAATAAAGGGATCACAATATATATGCTACATAGGAAAGATCTAGAAGTACGTAAATAGGCTAAAGCCTAATCACAATGGGCCTAAACATATCAACTAACACTCCCTCGCAGTTTGAGCGGGAGGAGACCGAACACTTAAACTGGTACGAATTTCTTCAAATAATGCTGAAGGAAGACCTTTGGTGAATATATCTGCATACTCGTAACGAGATGAAGCATGAAGAAGACGCACGTGACCCATAGCAACCATATCACAAACAAAGTGAATGTCAATATCAATGTGTTTGGTTTGTTGATGTTGCACCGGATTCGCAAATAAATAAACATCACTGACAGTATCACAATACACAAGAGTAGCGATCAGTAGTGGGGTGTATAGTTCTTGAAGAAGATTGCATAGCCATGCCGTCTCAACGACAACGTTAGCAACGCCCTGATATTCAGCTTCTGCACTAGAACATAAAAGAGTGTGTTGTCTCTTTGCAGACCATGATAAAAGATTTTCGCCTATAAATACACAATACCCGGATGTAGATCTGCGAGTAGCAGGGCAACCAGCCCAATCAGTGTCAGAGTAAGCCATAAGAGAAGATCCTGAGGATGCATATAACTGTAAACCAAACTCCAAATTTCCCTGAACGTAACGAAATATCCTCTTGAGAGCAGCTAAGTGAGGTTCCCAAGGATCATGCATATATAGACAAATTTGTTGCACAACATAACACAAATCAGGACGACTGAATGTAAGATATTGTAGGCCATCGGCAAGACTCCGATACAAAGTAGGATCTGAAATAGGAGTCCCCTTAAGACCAAGCTCGGACTCAGTATCAACAGGAGTCCGAGTAGGATTGCAGTTAAGCATATGTGCTCGCTTAAGCAACTCCATAGCATATTTATTCGGAGAGAGAAACATACTTGTACTGTCACGTGTAACAGAAATCCCTAAGAAATAATTAAGGGCACCAAGATCTGTCATGTCAAACTCCTTATGTAGAGAGAAAATAATCTTCTGAAGTAAAGCTATAGAAGAATCTGTAAGAACAATATCATCCACATAAATCAATAAATATGTTGTGTCAACACTGCATCTGTAAATAAATAAAGAGGAATCACATCTACTCGGAGAAAAGCCAACTCGAGTAGCATAAGCAGCAAATCGATGAAACCAAGCACGAGGGGTCTGTTTCAACCCATATAAAGACCTCTTAAGGAGACATACATGATGAGGATACCGAGGATCCACAAAACTTGGAGGTTGATGCATATACATAGTCTCCGATAAATCACCATTAAAAAATCATTCTTAACGTCCAACTGATGAACATGCCAATGTCTTGTCAATGCGAGACTAAGAACAGTATGAATCGTGGGCAGTTTGAGAACCGAGTTGAAAGTCACGTCACAGTCAATGCCAAGTTGTTGACTACTACCGTTGGCAACCAGTCGGGCTTTATGCCGATTCAATAAACCATCGACATGAAATTTATGCCGAAATAACCACAAACACCGTACAATATTCGCACCGGGAGGTCTTGGAACGAGAATCTAAGTACCATTTTTAATTAAAGCATTATATTCATCATACATAGCATCCCGCCAATGCGAATTAGATAAAGCAAGAGATGGGGATTTTGGTACAAGAGAGATATAAGAAACATGAAGGTTTAGTCGCTGAGTGGTCTTACGTGTGCCATCTTGATTTCGAGTGACCATAGGGTGAGTCTGAGTTAGTGGATTACTAGTGATGGGTTGAGATGTGGTGTGGGTTTGGGTTTCGGTTGGAACTAGGGCCGTAGATTGGGCCTGGGTCTAGGCTGCAGGTGTTGAGTTAAATGTAGGTTGGGTCTGGGCCGTGGGTGGTATAAGGTGATGGGTGAAGTGGGCCGAGATAAGTGGAGAGAAACCAGGTGGCGGGCCACTAGATAGTCGTGGGCCTTTAGATTAGTTTAGGTCAGGAGTAGATTGGGTAAGGTTTGGTGTTTGAGTTGTTGGTAGGTCAAGAGTATGTATTGGTTGTGGAATATTGTATGGAGGATTATATAAGACATGACGAGTAATTGGTGAAGGAGTTGTGTCAAGGAATTCGTATGAGGAGGAAAGTGTAATAAATCCATAGGGAAATTGATGTTCATCAAAGGTTACATGTATAGAGATAATAATTTTGTTGGTAGTTAGGTCGAGACACCGATAACCTTGGTGATAAGCGGGATAACCTAAAAATATACATGGTGCAGCTCGTGGAGCAAGTTTATGTGGTGAAAATAAATGAGGATAGCAAAGGCATCCAAAGGTGTGAAGTTTGGAATAGTTAGGTTGTTTGTTGAACAATTTGGTAAGCAGTATCTCATTTTGAATGGCGGTTGAGGGAAGGAGGTTTAGAAGGTAAGCGGCCATGTGAAGTGCATCGACCCAAAATGTTGGCGGAAGGTGGGCTTGGAAAAGTAACGTACGAATCATATTATTTATAGTACGAATCATACGTTCTGATTTTTCATTTTGTTGGGAGGTTTTAGGACAAGAAAATCTCATTTGAATCCCATGTGTAGAGAAAAGGTCAAGAAGTTGGGTGTTATCGAACTCACCACCATGATCACATTGAAAATTAAGAATGTCACATTTAAATTGATTTTTAACATAAAACGAAAGTTGTTTAAACTTAGCACACACTTCGGATTAGTTCGAAGAGGATAGATCCACAAAAAAATGAGAAAATAGATAAGAAAAAACCACATAGTACTTAAAACCACCTGTACAACCAATAGCGCATGTCCCCAAATATCCATGAATTAATCTCAAAACAACTAGAAACAATAGAAGTGGAACTAGAAAAAGGAAGTTTCACATGTTTGCCAAGCTGACAAACATGATGAGACTTATCCTTATTACAAGAAATAAAATTATGAGACACAAGTGAGCGTAACACTTCATCACTCGGGTGACCGAGGCGTTGGAGCCACGTAGAAGAACTGAGAGACATCAAAGCACTTGGAAGAGACGACGGTTGGGTTACCGGATAGAGATCACCTGAACTATCATAGGAAAGATCTAGAAGTACGTAAATGGGCTAAAGCCTAATCACAATAGGCCTAAACATATCAACTAACAACATGCTCATCCTTTAAGCCTAGTTGCGTAGCAGGATTTGGTTTTACACCTTATTATTCAACAAAAAAAACTATTGTATTGTTTATTAGTACATCGTCAACTGAAAATACTTTATCCATATATCTAGAGCACTACGTAAAAGTTTTGAATTCTTATATCAGTTAACTACTCTTGATTTGTAAAGAAGAAAAAAGAAGTTAAAGTAATGTAAGAAAATATTTGTGCAATAATTATCATTTATTTAATAGAAAACTTCATACATTTAGAGTGAATTATTTATATTACATTATTATTATTATTCATTCAAGATTTTCTATAAAAGAAAGTTTCAAAATTTTATGATAAAAAATATTCTATAAAAGAAAAATTAGAAAATTAATGTAAATTCTAAAACTTTAAGTCTCACAAGGCATTCAGACCCGTGCGTTGCACACGGGTTGTATGCAGTAGTTGTGTGCGAATGTGGTGTAGCATTAGGTTTGTGAAATTACTCGTAACTTGCTGTTCGTACGTATGTGATTGCAATGTGTGCCGTGGATGAAGTTATTAAATTTAGTTGTTTTTAATTTTTGAAGTATTGTAATTACTTGTACCGTGAGTGGATTCCGTCTTTTCCGTTGTGTAAAACTCATGTTGGTTAAAAGCGGGTGTTATGTTGTTAGTTCGATAATGTAGGCTATTGTTTTATGAAATGTTGTTTTTTAGCTAAAAGAAAATTGCAAGGGGTTTAGTTTGTGTGTTCCCACAAATTTGAATTTTTAGAATGTGTCGGATAGTTTTATGTTTCAAATTTAATTTTAAGGGGTTTAGTTTGTGCCTTTTATATTTTGTGAGGGTTTAGTTTGTTATTTTTAGAAATTGAAGGTTTTAGTTTGTGCAAGCAAGGGAATTGAGAGTTATATCTTTTCATGTTGGTATGACTTGACCGTCATATTAAGGGCTTGTGTCTGTTACGCCATCTGAGTTTCCATCGTAATGACGGTAGGCTACTTTGATCTCCACCACATGTGGGTCTGTATATATCCCCATATTTTTCTCCATTTCATCAATCACTCCACCACTTTTCTTTAATTGTATTTGTTTTTTTATTTGACCTAATTTTGTTAGCAATGGCAGCACCTGGCCCATCCAATGTTATTACAAGGCGTGTGGTGGATGATCTCCTGGAATTCAACGGCGAGACTTCTGTCTCAAATGCTTTGAGTTTTTTTAACGCCCAACAAATTGATGAAGGTCGCCGTTTCGTTAATCAGATGCGTAATGAAGTGCAAACTTGTAGGACTTTGATTGGTTAATTGAATGCATTGATTGCTGAACTAGAAGCAATAGAAGATCAGGGGGAATTGTTTGATACTTTAATGTCTCTTAGGGAGGATAGGCACAACGAGAATGATAAGCTGTTGGGGTTGAATGACTTGATTACTCAGGCGTTGAAGGAGATTCAGACTAAAGAGGCACATGTGGATGCCGCAAACAATTCTGGCTAGGGAAGGGGATGGAAGTATTTTGTTCTGGTGACTGATGGCTTTTGTTATTTTGTTGAGATTGTGTTAGTTTATGGTCTATTGGGTCTTGTTTTTAAGGTTTATTATCTTTTGTTATTGTGGTGTTGCAGTAAGTGTAGTTTGTAGGTTTCATATCTAAGGTGTGGTGATGTTTCATTGAAATTTATGAATGAAAAGTTATTATTAAGAATATGATTTTTTTATTTTGTATCTGAATGATTCTTTTCTTTATGGTTGTGTTAATGGCTCATGATTATGTTGTTTAGGTTTGTCAGTTGACTGTGGTGGTTGTATTGTTTTCCCAAAAAGTAGTAGTAGTTGGCATTGATTTAGCCAAACACCCCTTTGTTAGTTTGTTAATACTATGGACTTGTGGCATTTTACACCACTTAGTTCAGATATAATTTATTGGGCATCATTCTTTTGTTATTACATTAGTGCTGATTTTGTATGTTTTGTTGTTCTATGGATGTTAATTATGGTTCAGGAAAGTATTAAGTTGATGATGTTTGCTGAGTTAATTTGTCAATGGAAGCTAAACTGTTAATGAAATATGATAAATGAAGTTGTATATGAACTGGCATATAGGTTTGTGTGTCCTGTTAACCACCTTTAACGTTTTCTTGTATAACAACAGTCACTCTGTTTGGACCCTTATTTAAGTACTTAAATAAGTACTTAATTGCTTTAGACCTGTTGCACCATTAAACGTTAATGTGTGCTTGGTATTTGAGTAGCAGATACCTATTGTGAGGAACAACATGTTTGTTGTCATACATAAATTTTTCTTTCTTGGCGGTCACTTAGTTATTCCTCCGACGATAAAGAGCATATCCATCTTCATCAATTACTGTCTTTGCTAAAAATGATTTTGGAAAATGTTTTGAACATGTTCCGTCAGTTATACAGGGTGCGTATTTTGCATCTGCGCCACAAGGACTATGTAACATATACTCAGTAACTACTTTGTAGCCTTCTGGATCATCTATTGGAGATGGTAATTCTACTGAGATTATATCGTCTATTTCAACCGGGTTCCTGCACTTCCCCTATTCTTCTAACCATAGGAGAACATATGCGTGTGGCAGACCGTGTTTTTGAAATTCAATTACATATACAACTGAAAGGGTATAGAAGAAAGTTATTTGTTAGTGTATTAAAAAGTTGAGAACAGAGTACCGAGTGATTTTATAAAGTGAGGATCATTACCCGCGCAGCTTCATTTTAGAAACCCAGCATCCTATTTATGGACAATCGTGTGATTTCTATCCAGGGACATAAGCCAACATTTCGACGATTTCAGGCCATTTTGGGTTAGACGTGAAAGTGATGAACAGGTCTGGATTTCTATACGTACGACATAGGGCCATCGCGTCTTGATAATTTTACATCATGTACCTTGGACCTCCTGTAAAAAAGATCTTGGAAAAACTATTCTCTTTCCAAGACCTGCTGCACTTGTATCACCTCTTGTAACAGCATCACATAGATTATGATACAGATCTACACGCAGCGTATCTTGGTTATTTCTTGTCCATTTGAGCCTTTGTTCTTCAACCGTTATGTATGCGTCCACCAAATATTGCTAAAATAATCGGCCTCCTCTTAACAAAGTGTTTCCCTGGTTATTTCGTTGGTGAATTATATATGCATAATACTCTTTCATTGTAACATACCCACGCTTTGTTTTCCGTTCACCTGTATTTCTATGATAAGGAATCTTTTCATGAAATCCATCCTCCCCATATGAAAATAACAAAGGGTATTGCAGTGCCATGTAGCTTGGATGCAATTTCGAGATGCGTTGTAAGCCAGAATTGTTTTTGTTAACAATTACATCCCTTGAAGGTTCCCTATCACCAAAATCATTTAGATCAGCGCTGCGACTTCAAAGACAGTAGGTGCGTTGTATTGTCTAGTTGTTTTTCTCTTGCTTACTAACCTCAGCCCAAAGTCATTTGAAGGATTTGAATGAAACCATTCTTTTGCCATCCAAATGAACCTGACATTGGGTTTTGAGTGATCCAACATTTGAGTGAGGTTTGCCACTAGGTTTTCGTTGACTTTTTCACGTGATTTGTTATCCACAAAAGCATAAATCCGATTTTTAATTTCATTTTCTGTGTCAAAAAAATAGAGTTGAGCATACTGATTCGTGATATAGTACACACTTATATAGCAACCCTAATGCAGATCCTGACCGAATGCCCTTGACCAAGGCAAAAGGTCAAATTCCACAAAAGGATAAAATACACAAGTAAGAATCAATGATAAAAAGATTCCGGAAGAGATATTCCCGGGTCGTATGTCCCAACGAGGCTGCAATTGAAAATTATCCTGGTTTGAAGAGAAATTGACTGATGGAGAATATATGATATGAACACTGATATAATTACAACTAAAATTAATTAAATAAAATCTAATTTAATCTACGGGAAACAAATATAGGAAATAGGGATCTTAAAAACTACGGGAAACAAAATTAGTTATAAGGAAATCCTAAAATTAAATCTAAATTAAATACGGGGAACAGAATAAGGTATCGGGAAACCTAAATATTAAAAATTAAGAAAAATAAATGCTAAATTAAATTAAAAATCAAAATTAAATTCTAATTAACTTAACTTGAAAAATAAAGAAAACTAGAACTAAAACGGAGGTCGTTTGAATGCTAAACGAAAAGAAACGGTAAAACGCACCCGGTAAAAACGGGTCTAAAACTGAAATTTAAGAAAAATTAAGCCTACACTAAATTTTATATTTTTCCTAGACACTAAATGACAAAAGAAAATTTTATAAAAAAGAAAAATATTTTTTTATTAATTTTTGGATTTTTTATGAATTTATAAAGATTATTAACTAATTAAAACTAAGAAAATAGAAAAAGACAAAAAATAAAAGTTATAAAAATTCTGAAAAAATAAAATTAAATAAAGAAAAAGTTAACAATTCTAAAAATATAAAAATGCCCAAATTTTACTGATTAAATTAAAAGTAATTAAACTAATTAAATTTAAACCTAATTTAATTATTTAAATTAAATAAAACTAACTAAAGTTAACCTAAGGGACTAACAGTGAAAGGGCTGAAAGGACTAATGAAGTAACAGGGTAACTAACAAAGGGGACTAACAATGTTAACTATAAAAGAAGAAATTACACAAATGATCCCTGAGGTGGACCCCGATTACAAAGATAGTCCTAAGTGCTTATTATCAAAAAGCCAAAGAAGCAAAGTTGTAAAAGGGACTTAGGAGAACATTTTTCATAAAAGGTGTATAAGCTGAAATGAACTAAATAAGCTAGAAAAGTGAGCTTTTTGGGCTGACAGAACTTAATAAGCTTATGAGCTTATTTTTCTTGGCTTTTTGGGATTTAAGCCAACAAATAAGCTAGAAACTAGGGGGACAGATAAATAGGGAGAGGGGAGTCCTAAATATAAGCTAAGGTATCTAGATTAAGCCCTAAAATAAGCTGGAAAGGAAATAAGCTATGCTAACAGTTTAAAAGAAAACAGAAAAAAGGGAACTTTAAGCCCTAAATAAGCTAAGCTAAAGGGTGAGATAAGCTACAAGATTTTGGGGAATTAAAGGGCTACTACTAAGCTATAGATAAAAGCTAAAAAATCCTAGAGCTTAATACAAAATAAGCTAGAAAAGAGGGGCTGAAAATGGTGCTCAGCACCAGGGAGGTCAACATGAACCAAGGGGGGTGTTTTATTTTGATCTATTAGAATAAGCTCTTAAGAGCTTTTTAGCCAAAATAAACCTCAAACAGATTTAAAAGGGTGACTAGTGAGCTTATTTTCAAAGTTTAAGAGCCTAAGGGCTTTTTAAAACTGCTGAATATTGGGCTTAAAGATGACTGTTTTCAAAGAAATGATGCATACATACACACTTGACTTGGGCTTATGGTTATATGACAGAAATAAGGGGTGGGTTTTTTTTTGCTAGAAACAACAACAACAAGCACACAAATAGTGTGCTTAAGCTGCATAAGCAGCTTGAGCCTTTAAGCTCAATTTTGCTTATTCAAATTTTGACAGAGGACAAAAGACACTTAAAAATTTATTTTCAAACTAAAAGTGGTGATTTAAGAGGCTTAATAAACCCTACACACTCAGCCAAAGTTGGCTGAGTGCACTTGACCCATGATAAACCCATTATGACCCATTTTGGGGTTAAACCAAACACCCCCTTAATTTATAAAAAAGGAGTTTAAACTGATTGGTGGTAAAAGAGGGCAGATAATAATGATTACAAGTGGGATTTTACTAACTTTAACACAAATTATTCAACCAAATACAACAGAATTACAAAGGCTTAACTTACACATTTAAATTTTGACAAAAGCAAATTTCCACAACACACTAACTTGTAATGAAACTGAAAGTATACAACAAACGCTTTAAAAAACTGAAGACAAACCTTAACACAAACATCATTAAATTTGTACACTAGAAAAGTAAAAAACGGGAAGTTTTTTTTCTTCTTGGCATTGTTCTCTTTTCCTTTTTATACAAAGCAAAAGCACTTCTTTGTCTTGGGACTATGTTTTGTGAGAGTTGATTGCATCCAAGCAATCCTAGCCCTTTGTTTGGCCTTGTATACAATCTCAGCCATTGATGGGGTCTCGGGTTGAGTGATCTTTGCAAGTGGGAAGGGGTTGAGTGGGGAAAGGTGAGGGATAGCTGTAGAGTGGTACTTGGGAGGTGGTTTGGGAGTGAAAACAGTGGGAAATGGTGGTATAAGGTTTTGGCGGGTACGATGGTTGGTTGCAGGTTTAAAAGAGATCTTTGGAAAAGATGCAAAAACAGTCCCTCAACTCTCTCTCTCTTTTCATTTCCTTTGGCCCGAGTTTAAGTTATAAATTAGTTTGGAAAGTGGCAGCTTTAGCCCCTGCGTTTTATAACTAAAAGAATTTAAAAAGGTTTGGAAAATGGCAAATCAGGTCCCTGTGGTCTATAAAGAAAATAAAATAAAAAGGTTTTGAAAATTGCAAAACTGCCCTTGTGTTTTAAAAAGGGTAAAGGTTTGGCAAATTGGCAGTTTTAACCCTTTACTTTATTTTTTTCATTTTTCTTTAATAAAACAAGTTTAAAATTGACATTTTTGGTCCTTATGTTTTATAAAAAGGATTGATGGGCTTTTGTTGGGCTTGGGTTTTGTGTTGGGCTTTTGGGCTTGTATTGGGCCCAATTGAGTGTGGGTTTGGGTTTGGGCCCAATAAGGTACAGGTTTGGTTATTGGGCTTTTTCAAGCCCAATAAGGTTATGAAGTGGGTTTTGTGTGTACAATGGCTGAGATTGGCTGTAACTGGGCTAGGATTGGGCCTTCAAAGTCTTCACAGTCTTTGTCAAATGCACACAAATGGGCTGTTGTAATTGATTGAGGGCCCATTTGGTCTTCACAGTCTTCATAAATATACTATTGGGCTTTCCCGGCCCATCAGATGGGTTAAGATTGCATCCAATAGTATTCTTCAGTTCCGGCTCCGGTTTGACTGCTGATTCTTCAGTATTGACTCTGACTTTGACATTTGACTTTGGCCTTGATTTTGCACAGTCTTTTCCATTCCATGCTCAGTTTTGTCATTTGGCTTTGGTGTTCTGTCTTTTTTAATGATATCTACTTCCTGGGCACAATAACAAATGCAAAACAAAATATATTTGGCAGGTTTTTGTCTGTTTTTGGTCATTTAAGCTCGTTTTTTTAGAGGTAAAATATGTTAATAAGGCCACTTATCAAATCCCCCAAACTAAGGTAATTGTGTGTCTCACGCAATGTTATGTAGGTACACATGTAATCCCCGTTTTCACCATTTTTCTGAAATTACAACTAAACTCCAACTAATATATTTGGATTTTCTCATTTTTTAACAAGATTGAACTTTCTTTATTTTATTAATACTGGGATCATAGAATGAAGAAGCGTTCCGAAGAGTGGAACTACTGATGTCCGATGGATAAATTTCATCGTCCTCGATTTTTCAGAAGTCCAAGCTAAGCATTAAAACAAGATCATTGTCAAATAAGATCTATATGTTAAGCCCTCCATACTTATGACTGTGAATTTCAACATCTCCACATGGATTAATAACGATTGAATGTGTGTACTCGTTTTAAAATTTAACCATAGAACAACTTATTTCCAAAGTCCATAATTCAAAATGACTCATGACACAACAGCAAACAACTTATTAAAGACTTCGTAACTTGATTTCGAGATTTAAACTTTAGAACTTTTGCAACATATTCAACAACTCATAATCATAAGTTCTTTAAAAGCTTAGAATGCGTTTGCTTAGTTTGAACCCCTACTATCGTAGGTTAAACGGAGTAGATAACACGACAACGACCCGAATGTTCTTATTTGAAAACCCACCTCGTTGCTAGCGTAGTGGGAAATCACATCAACACCTTATTCCTAAATGCTAAGGATTAGTGTCTTAGTTTGAACCCCTCACCTAGACCTTCTCCAATGAGATTTCACGACACACCAAATCCCTAGAAGTAAAGACGTCTTAGTGAAACCCCCACCTCGTTGCTAGCGGAGTGGGAATATCACGAAACACATCTTTAACTGTGGTCCATAACATCCAAATGCATCTTCTATTGCAAAATTTCATATTCCTATGCATTTTTTGCATTCACATTCATGTCATGCTTCATTGGCATTTATCTATTAAATACTATAAAATCTCAGCTTGAAAACTCAAGTTACAAAATTGAAAGCTTTTTCTGAAAACATCGATTACTTAGTTGAAATTAAATTGAGTACCTATGAGTAGGTGGATTAGAAATTCACGAGAGGAAAACCACAAAGTTACTCGTATAAGTTTTTTTAGAGAATCTTGCTAGCACAATTAACTTATATTTAACTCTATCATTTTCTCGTTCTTCACATTTTTTAAAATCCAATAGCTATAGAATTCGTGAAAGCTGGCCTAACGAACTAGCTATGGCTCCAACACTGCCCGATCAGTCAAAAATTATTCTAAAAAATGTTTCCCCCCTAATACCCAAAAGAAAAGCAAAACTGCGACAAAACACTTATTATATTTTTGAAAAATTTTCAATTTTTTCATTTTTTTGGTATTTTGGTGGTAAAAACGGGTTTACGTGGTAATAATGCTGCAGGAAACAATCAAATCGAAGATACCCCCCCAAACTAGAACTAAACATCGTCCTCGATGTTTTGAAGGGTATTACATTAATCCTAAGGCCATTTATGAGGTATGCCAAAAGATAAAACGTTAGTCGATAAGATTAGGATATCGGATTCCCAAATGAAGCTGAAGATGTGAAACTCTTGATGAATGACAAAACTGAGAGTCTTCACAATCCGGGCAATCCTGGACAATAACAACAACATGGAAACACGGGTAATGGAAAAGACAAGCTATCTTACACAACAACAAAACATTTATTTATACTACGGATAAGCATGGGGTGCCTCCCACGAAGCGCTTGTTTAGGGTCGCGATGCTTGACCCATCACAAGGATTTATTGATCCTTGGGGAAAGTTTGGAGATCTGGAACTACCAAGTGTGGTACGTTCCCTCCAAAGTAATGCTTGACGCGATGACCATTCACTTTGAAATTTGGCCCGTTGGCTTGAGAAAGCTCAACAGTGCCGTACGGAAATACTCTAGTGATGGTGAAAGGGCCATTCCAACGGGATTTTTAGTTGCCCGAGAAAATCTTTTAATCTGAATTAAAGAGGAGGACTGACATCACACCGATGTTGAAAACACGTTTTTTTGATACTTGGAGTCATGGAGCCTCTTGTTTTAGGCCTTATATATCAAAGAGTTCTCATAGCATGATCACGAAGTTCATTAAGTTCATTGAGTTGAATTTTCCGGTGATCACCCGTAATTATAGGATCGAAGTTTGCTTGCTTTAAGGCCCAGTAGGCTTTGTGCTCAAGCTCGATCGGAAGATGGCATGCTTTCCATAACAAGCTTGTAAGTATTACACCTGATGGTGTTTTGTAAGCTGTTCGGAGGCCATAGTGCAGTCATCTAGTTTGTCCGACAGGAGGCACGGTTTTTCACCTATGGTCCTTTCAAGGATTGCAACCCTTTCCAAACCACGATTGAATACTTCCACTTCCAACAGTTGTTTGGTGGGTGATAAAAGCGGTGAAGACGGTGAGTAACTCCATATTTCTGCATGACCTTTGTAAACTGGTCATTACAAAAATGGGTTCCGCGATCACTTATGATTGCACGGGGAGCACCAAATCTGGCGAAGAGAGATTTCAGAAATTTGCAAACTACTCGGGCATCATTGGTGGGGAGCGCTTTCGCTTCAACCCATTTTGACAAATAGTCGACTGCCACGAGAATATACTTGTTCCCTCGTGAAGACGGGAACGGGCCCATAAAGTCGATGCCCCACATGTCAAAGATTTCACAAACTTGGATGAAGTTTTGAGGCATCTCATCACGTTGTGAAGTATTTCCTTGACGTTGCCACTAGTCACCAGTTCTTGACAAACTCGTGGGCATCTTTATATAGATGGTGGGCCATAAGAAACCGGAGTCAAAGATCATTTCGCTGTGAGGTTTGCACCATGATTTCCCCCAGTGGGGTCCATTGTGGCAAGCCTGAGAGAATCTCAAGAGTCTTCATTGCCGTTGCACACTCGCCTGATCTCTTGTATCCGCACAAATTTTAAACAAGAAGGTAGTCATCCCAGAAATAGTGTTTAAGCAACTTAGAAAACTTGTTTTTTCCTGCTAGGGATCGAACATGCCCTCACATGAACGCACCCTCAGTGGTAATTTGCAAAGTCGGCAAACCATGGGGTTCAATAGAATCTTCCACAAAGGTAACCATATTATAACTCTCAAGAGTAAAACTTTCATTTATCTCTTTAGGATCATTGACTTTTCATAGGGTTTTCCAATCTGGACAGATGATCGGGTCAGCTCGGATTCTCCAGGCTCCTTTAGTATCAATAACTTTGAAGTCAAATTCATTGGAGGAGAAACCCATCGGAGCAATCTCGCCTTGGCATCCTTTTTTGCAAAAAGATACTTAAAGGAGCGATGGTCCGTATAGCACTATGCTTTGTTCATGATGAGGATAAGACCTGAATTTCTCGAAGCATACACTATGGCAAGTAATTCTTTTTCAGTCATAGTGTAGTTCGGTATAGTGCTTCAATCAAGTCTTACTAGCATAGTGGATAGCCCGAAAATGTCTCATGACCGTTGCCCCAAAACTGCACCTTTGGCGAAATCGCCTTGCATCGCACATAAGCTCAAATGGAAGGTCCCCATTTTGGAGCAATCAAGATTGGAGCTTCCGTAAGTCCTATCTTTCAATGTTTGAAAAAAAGAAAATAAGCCCTTCCGAATGCAGTCATCGAAAAGATGACTGGAGTATTCTTCCCTCAAGGATATGGGGTCATTGTCTGGATATTTCATGAGAAATCCTAATGAACCGACGGTAAAAACCGGCAAGAACCGAGAAAAAACTGCCTAATTCCTTTGAACGGTGTTGGGATGAGGTAATTTTGCAATACATCGATTTTGGCTTTGTCAACCCAATCCCCTTTCTAGAAATTTTGTGGCCGAGGACAATGCCCTCTTTGACCATAAAATGGCTCTTCTCCCAGTAAGACTAAAGTTGGTGTCTTCACACATATGAAGCCTGTGGTCTAAACGGGAGAGGCAGTTTGAAAGAATTCCCAAAGACCGAGAATCGTCCAATAAAGACTTCCATCGTTTCCCAACCATGTCATGAAAGATTGCTAACATACATCGATGAACGAGCCAGTGAGCATTGCATAAGCCGAAAGCCATGATGCGACGGTAGGCCAACGTTCCGTATAGGGCAAGTAAAATAGTCCTTTTCTGATCACGGGGGTCCATGGATTTGTAAATAACCGGAGAAACCATCGAGTGAAACAGTAGTAAATCATTCCCCCCGCTAATCCTCCTCAAGCATTTGTCATGAACGTAGAGGGAAGTGGTCTTTGCGGGTGGCTTCATTTAACTTACGATAGTCAATGCCACTCGCCCATCCGGTAACCAACGAGTTGGAAATCAACTCATTTCCTCGTTCACTACCACAGTCATTCTCCCTTCTTTGTACACAATAGTATCGGTGCTAACCAGGGACTGTCGGAGATAGGGTAAATCAATCCAGCTTCAAGAATTTTTCACCTCCTTTTTAATTACATCGTGATTTTTTTGGATTTACTCTTCTTGATGTTGACCGCTTTGCATAGTCTTGCTTCATAAGAATCTTGTGGGACAAAATTCCGGGTTGAACCCTGAATGTCAGAAAGTTTTCCAAGGCGAGAGCTCGCTTGTGGGAACTTTAGCACTTTTAACGAGAGCGTATTTTTTCCTCAAACATCCAAACTCTTTAGCAATAATGAACGGGCAACTTATGTTGTCACCCACCATAAAAATGCATAACTCCAGATGGGGAGGCAGTTCCTTGAGGTTCAACCTCAGTAGGTTCATCAACGGAAGAATTGGCTTGTATTAGTTTCAAAACCTTAAGCTCAGTTCGACTTCTAGGAGATAAGTTCCTTGACTTGGAGGGGAAGTGGTGGTTCACGTATTCAAGATGGCTCTAGAATAAGAATGTCCCCCTCAGGATCATAGTAAATGGATTATAGTCTGGACAATCCGATCAACTGCTAGACCCAAGGAAAGGTCGGCATTCTTGCGAGAGCAGGAAATCACTATCCCCAAAGGGAGTTCGGGTAGGAGAAGAATAGGCAACAATTGGATCATAATAACGAGTGGATAATTTCCACGTCGCGATTATATCAGTATATCCAAGAAATTCTTGTAGTTATTCCTCACAAGCCATATCAATGACCGTCAATCTTGTTGCCGTCATGTGAGTGTAATTGGCCGAGTATCTTGAAGTCTGATCCAAATTGTAAGTGATGGCTTCACTTCCAATTCTAAGAGTTAATTCACCCTTGTGCACATCAATCAAAGCACGACCGGTTTTTAAGAAGCACCTCCCGAGAATTAAAGGGACTCGGGGGTCTGGTCTCAAATCTACAACCGCAACACGAAAGTCGGCAGGAAAGTGAAAATACACCAACTTTAACGGAGATGTCTTTTGCAATTCCCATTGGTTTTAGAAATGTCGATCTCCCGCAAAGTTCGAGTGTCAATGCAAGAGGGAAGTAAATCTAGGAAGTGAAAGCTTTCCCCAACTGAAAATGGCATTAAATTTAATGCTAGCTACCGAGATCGAGCTAATGCTAAAGCAGTCAACCCATCCCTGGAAATTCACAAGGAATCAGGAACTTGCCGGTCTCCAAGTTTTCTGGGATAACTTGTTCAAGATGACCGCCGAACAATGTTCATTCATGCGAAGTTCGAAGCTGGACAGAGTTTCATTGAAGTTCGAGCCACTTCAGTAAGTTCTCCCTAATTCCCAAGTAAGGATCTTAGAGACCAGGCGAATTTGGCATCAAAACCAAGACATTCCGTAAAGCTAATCTACGAAACACATCTCTTTGAAGATTTCATAGAATTTGTCGATTTGTTCATTATCTTGATTACGGCTCTTTTTAATTATCACGCCTCGAAGGATATGAAAGAAAACTGAAGGTTTATTGTATGGCACGGGAGCAACAACATGAAGCAACAATGGGCTCAAGAACTGGATTTGTGATTGTTAAGACCTACCGAGGTTGACCGGTGCAGTACTTTGTGAACAAAGAAGGGTGCACTTGGTCCTTTGTCACCTCGGGTATTGGCTTCACTACTGAAGAAGTAGGAATTGGAGGTCCTTGATATGCAACTCCAGCTTTGGGTAAGTTATACCCTTTAAGTCTACTCTAGGGTTAGTAACTGTGTACCAGGGAGTGGTCCCTGTCCCTGAATAAAGCGGTATTGGCATGTTACAAACTTTAGCCAACCATATCAGTCAGATTGCCATTTTGATTTTCAATTTTTGTTTTGAATTTTGCATGCTCCTGACCCTGGTTTTGGAGGTTATTTTGCATGTTTCTCATGATAGCATCATTAGCCTTGACGTAGTTGTCAAAATCGTTCTTGGTGACACTGTGTGTCTGAGGAACGGGGCTGAAACTTTAGGACCTGATTAACCCTGAGGTCTATGAAAGTTGATTTTGACTGAAATTGACTTGTTTAAAATTTCCACCTGTTTTGGTTGAAAATTGCTCTCCCATCCCGTTTTGGTTAAAATTATTCCCGAAACCGATTGAAATTGTTACATTATTAGCTTGAGAGTTTTGAACGGGGTGGTGAAAACCTGGAGGTCTAATAGGATTTCACCATTTAAGTTCGGAAATTGGAGCTTACTTGGTTGTAAATAGCTGCAGCGGCTTGTGACACATACTCAGAAAAAGTTGTCCCGATAAACGTTGCCATGCAGTGGCTGGACAGTTTTTGAGTGAGACTGGGCACCACCAACAAGTAACACAACTAGCTAACTGCTTCTTGGCAGTGCAGGAGCTGGAGGCTGGAACAGAGAGCTTGTTCTTCTTGTCTAAGAGCAATGCTCGACAATATCCTTTAGTGTCAGCAACATCAGATGAAACACTTGGGTGAAGAGTTTGTACTACCTTTGGCAACAACTGCTTACTCGTTTTGAACGAACCATGGACTTGCTCCTTGATGATTTTTAAACATTCGCGAGCATTTTGTCCAAAAGTTTCCCACCTGCTGGCGGAGTCAATAATCTTGATCATTATAATGTTCAAAGAGCCTTTATAGAATGTATCATGTTGATGCAATTCTGATAATCCATGTTGGACATGCCCCTAAGTAATCATATGAAACGATCCCAAGCCTCATAAAACGATTCATCGAACCTTTGCTGAAATCTGGTGATCTCATTACAAGATTCGTCGTCTAGAAGAGGGAAAAACTGTTAATGAATTGGATACCAATCGTCCCATGTTTTAATGGATCGAGGAGGTTCTTTTTTCTAGCCATATACGGGCTGCTCCCTCGATAGAAGATGGAAAAAGCATAAGCTTTAATCGTAGCAATTGGCAACATGGGGACCCTCATTGTGGAGGTGACTTGTTGAAGTACGGATATAGCATAACGGGTCTTCTTTGTCATGACCGAAAGAGAACTGGTTTGTTTCTGGACAAGATTGATTAACCATGCTTTAGCTCGAAATTGTTTCACAATTTCAGGAAATAAGGATTGCGTCCTCGTACCCCCGGTGGTGGCTTGGAGCAATTGAGCCAAAGTTCGAGTGTCGGGCCATTGGCTCTAACGTAGTGATCTTCCCTGAAATGGGTATTCTATAACGAAGAGGTATCGATAACAACTGGCGGTCCTATCTTGGTGAAGAGGTCCGCTGCACACGATTGGGACTGAGATCGAGTTCGCAGCACAAAATGGAAATAAATAAAAAAAAGAAGTTACACTAAATTTTGGATTTTTGGATTTAAAATAATATTCACAATCTATTTTAAACGTACAAGAGATAGACAACGTAAGCAAAAGAATAATCAATCTACATCCACGGTAGCTCTCAAATGAAAAACGCACAGGTGAGGCGAAGAGTTAGAAATAGCGCGAAGCTTATTTCCCACCTTTCGGTCTAGTTTCCTAGGAACAACCCTCCTTATACCCACTTTATAGTTTGTTAATCAAAATGAGGTGAGCCGTATATCGTAAGTGACACAGAAGGCAAGTTTTAAATCTTTGGTTCGATTGGGAACTCAGTAGTTCACCGGAACTTATTATGATAATACCTCAGTGGAGAATATTATATTTTGGTATTTTACCAATTAGTGAATTTTAAATTTTTATGGAAATTTTTTTTTATTTTTTTTGATTTTTTGGTTTTTTAATTTTTTATATGATATGTACTAATAAAAAGAAAGGAAAAATATTTTTGTGTTTTTTAATATGATATATTAATATAAGACATATTTCAGATCAATGTTGGATAAAATCGTAGCAAATTCCTCCCCCGTAGCGGCGCCCCAAAAATTGATTCGAGATAATAGTATAACACTTAAAAATAACTCCAAATGCAAATCTCAACCAAATGCCCTTAACCAAGCAAAAGTCAAATCTACACAAAAGAGATAAAATATATAAGAAACAATTATAAAAAGATTCAGGGAAAAAAAGAGAAATTCCACGTTGTCGTAAGTCCAACAGCTGCAATTGAAAGTAATTCCTTGTTTGATGAGAAATAGAATGTATTGATAATATATTATAGGACAACACTGAGATATCATTACAACTTAAAATTTAATCAAATACAATCTAATTTATCTACGGTAAACGAAATATAGGAAATGGGGATCTTAAAAACTACGGGAAACAAAATTAGTTATAGGGAAATCCTAAAATTAAATCTATACTAAAATACGGGGAACAGAATCAGGTATCGGGAAACCTAAATACTAAAAATTAAGAAAATAAATGCTAAATTAAATTAAAAATTAAAATTAAATTCTAATTAACTTAATTTGAAAAATAAAAAAAAACTAGAATAAAAACGGAGGTCGTTTGAATGTAAAACGAAAAGAAACGGTAAAACGCACCCGGTAAAACGGGTCTAAGACTGAAATTTAAGAAAAAATTAGCTTCTGACACTAAATTTTATATTTCCTAGACACAGAAATATACAAAAGAAAATTTATAAAAAAGAAAAAAAATATTTTTTTAAAATAATTTATTTGGAATTTATTTTGATTTTAAAGATTAATAACTAATTAAAACTAAGAAAATAGAAAAAGACAAAAAATAAAAGTTATAAAAATTCTGAAAAAATGAAATTAAATAAAGAAAAAGTTAACAATTCTAAAAATATAAAAATGCCCAAATTTTACTGATTAAATTAAAAGTAATTAAACTAATTAAATTTAAACCTAATTTAATTATTTAAATTAAATAAAACTAACTAAAGTTAACCTAAGGGACTAACAGTGAAAGGGCTGAAAGGACTAATGAAGTAACAGGGTAACTAACAAAGGGGACTAACAATGTTAACTATAAAAGAAGAAATTACACAAATGATCCCTGAGGTGGACCCCGATTACAAAGATAGTCCAATTGCTAATAACAAAAAGAGCCAAAGAACAAAGTTGAAAAAGGGACTTAGAGAACATTTTTCATAAAGGTGTAAAAAGCTGAAATGAACTAAATAAGCTAGAAAAGTGAGCTTTTTGGGCTGACAGAACTTAATAAGCTTATGAGCTTATTTTTCTTGGCTTTTTGGGATTTAAGCCAACAAATAAGCTAGAAACTAGGGGGACAGATAAATAGGGAGAGGGGAGTCCTAAATATAAGCTAAGGTATCTAGATTAAGCCCTAAAATAAGCTGGAAAGGAAATAAGCTATGTTAACAGTTTAAAAGAAAACAGAAAAAAGGGAACTTTAAGCCCTAAATAAGCTAAGCTAAAGGGTGAGATAAGCTACAAGATTTTGGGGAATTAAAGGGCTACTACTAAGCTATAGATAAAAGCTAAAAAATCCTAGAGCTTAATACAAAATAAGCTAGAAAAGAGGGGCTGAAAATGGTGCTCAGCACCAGGGGAGGTGCAACAGTGAACAAGGGGGGTTTTTGAGCTTATTGAAATAAGCTCTTAAGAGCTTTTTAGCCAAAATAAACCTCAAACAGATTTAAAAGGGTGACTAGTGAGCTTATTTTCAAGTTAAAAGAGCCTAAGGGCTTTTTAAAACTGCTGAATATTGGGCTTAAAGATGACTGTTTTCAAAGAAATGATGCATACATACACACTTGACTTGGGCTTATGGTTATATGACAGAAATAAGGGGTGGGTTTTTTTTGCTAGAAACAACAACAACAAGCACACAAATAGTGTGCTTAAGCTGCATAAGCAGCTTGAGCCTTTAAGCTCAATTTTGCTTATTCAAATTTTGACAGAGGACAAAAGACACTTAAAAATTTATTTTCAAACTAAAAGTGGTGATTTAAGAGGCTTAATAAACCCTACACACTCAGCCAAAGTTGGCTGAGTGCACTTGACCCATGATAAACCCATTATGACCCATTTTGGGGTTAAACCAAACACCCCCTTAATTTATAAAAAAGGAGTTTAAACTGATTGGTGGTAAAAGAGGGCAGAGATAATGGGATACAAGTGATTGTACTAACTTTTAACACATATTCAACAATTTAAACAGAATTACAAAGGCTTAACTTACACTTTAAATTTTGACAAAAGCAATTTCACAAACACTCTTAACTTGTATTGAAACTGAAAGTAATACAACAAAAGCTTTAAATAAACTGAAGACAATAATCTTAAAACAAACTTAATTAAATTTTACACTAGAAAAGTAAAAACGGGATTTTTTTTCTTCTTGGCTTGTTCTCTTTCCTTTTATACAAGTCCAAAGCTCTTCTTTGTCTTGGGCTGTGTTTGTTGTGAGAGTGTGATGCTTCCCAAGCAATCCTAACCCTTTGTTTGGCCTTGTATACAATCTCAGCCATTGATGGGGTCTCGGGTTGAGTGATCTTTGCAAGTGGGAAGGGGTTGAGTGGGGAAAGGTGAGGATGCGTAGAGTGGTACTTGGGAGGTGGGTTTGGGAGTGAAAACAGTGGGAAATGTGGTATAAGGTTGTTTGTGGCGGTACGATGGATGTTGCCGTTTAAAAGAGATCTTTGGAAAAGATGCAAAAATGGTCCCTCAAGTCTCTCTCTCTTTTCATTTCATTTGGCCCGAGTTTAAGTTATAAATTAGTTTGGAAAGTGGCAGCTTTAGCCCCTGCGTTTTATAACTAAAAGAATTTAAAAAGGTTTGGAAAATGGCAAATCAGGTCCCCTGTGGTCAATAAAGAAAATAAAATCTAAAAGGTTGAAAATTGCAAAACTGCCCATGTGTTTTAAAAAGAGGTAAAGGTTTGGCAAATTGCGTTTTAACCCTTTACTTTATTTTTTCATTTTTCTTTAATAAAACAAGTTTAAAATTGACATTTTTGGTCCTTATGTTTTATAAAAAGGATTGATGGGCTTTTGTTGGGCTTGGGTTTTGTGTTGGGCTTTTGGGCTTGTATTGGGCCCAATTGAGTGTGGGTTTGGGTTTGGGCCCAATAAGGTACAGGTTTGGTTATTGGGCTTTTTCAAGCCCAATAAGGTTATGAAGTGGGTTTTGTGTGTACAATGGCTGAGATTGGCTGTAACTGGGCTAGGATTGGGCCTTCAAAGTCTTCACAGTCTTTGTCAAATGCACACAAATGGGCTGTTGTAATTGATTGAGGGCCCATTTGGTCTTCACAGTCTTCATAAATATACTATTGGGCTTTCCCGGCCCATCAGATGGGTTAAGATTGCATCCAATAGTATTCTTCAGTTCCGGCTCCGGTTTGACTGCTGATTCTTCAGTATTGACTCTGACTTTGGCATTTTTGGACTTTGGCCTTGATTTTGCACAGTCTTTTCCATTCCATGCTCAGTTTTGTCATTTTGGCTTGGTTTTCTGTCTTTTTGATGATATCTACTTCCTGCACAATACAAATGCAAAACAAACATATATTTGGCAGTTTTTGTCTGTTTTTGGTCATTTAAGCTCGTTTTTAGAGGTAAAAGATATGTGTAATTAAGCACTTATCAAGCTTCCAATCCACCTAATCATACGTGCTCAATTCAATTCAACTAAGTCAATCAATGTTTTTAGAAAAAGCTTCAAATTTGTAACTTGATTCTTTAAAGCGAGATTTTTCTGTTCTTAGTAATTCGAAAGTTAAAATGCCAAAGAAGCATGAATGAAATATGAATGCAAAAATGCATAAATATTGAAATTATGCCAATGAAGCATACATTTGATTATATGGAACAAGTAAAAGATGTGTCGTGATATCCCACTCCGCTAACCACGAGGTGGGGGTTCAAACTAAGACATCTTTACTTCTAGGGATTTGGTGTGTTGTGATATCTCACTCAGAAGCGAGGTCACAGGTGAGGGGTTCAAACTAAACACCCTAACCATAGCCATAATAAGAAGAAGGAGTGAAGTATTATACTCACTACGCTGCAACGGGTGGTTAACCAAACTAAGAACATCAGTCGATTGGTTGTGATATCCTACTAGGGAGCGAGCCAAGGTAGGTGTAACAAACTAAGCGAACGCATTCCTAGCTTTAAGAACTTATAGTAAAAATGAGAGATGTGCAAAAAAAGTTTCTACATTAAAATCAATCTCGTTCTTTTAAAAAATCAAGTTACAATGTCCTAATAAGTAGTAGCTATGAGTCATGATTCAACTGAATCATACTATGTAAAAAAGTTGATCTATGATTGGAGTTGAAATGATACACACAATTAAATCATATATTCATATTGGGAGTTAAAAGATCACCAAGACATAAGTATGAGTGCTTAGCATTTAGACTATATTGAACTAATGATTCTGTTTATATTGCTTGGTTTGGACCTAACTAGTGAAAAATCGGGGACGATGAATTTATCCGTCAGGACATCCGTAGATTATTCTATGGGCGTTTCTCATTCTATGATCCCAATGTTGATATAATAAAGGAAGTCAAACAGGAAGTCGAGAAAAGAAAAAGGAAAATCCAAAAATATTAGGGATA
Organism: Tanacetum coccineum; assembly: GCA_026074375.1. NCBI lineage: Eukaryota > Viridiplantae > Streptophyta > Magnoliopsida > Asterales > Asteraceae > Tanacetum > Tanacetum coccineum. Next base: position 4,088 of record BQNB010020805.1, on the reverse strand, counting down.
GTTAGTGTATAGATAAAAAATGGTGAAAACGGGACTTGTCGAAGCTTTTGATTCTTTAGTTTCCCTTGACGAACACTTAGCTACTTTTCAAGGTTATTAGTCGAGGGGGATTGAGATTCTTAGTTTTCGTAAATGTTTACTTCATAACATTGCGTGAGGACACGGCAATACCTTAGTATGGGGGATTTTGGTATGTGTTTAATTACACATACCTTTTACCTTTAAAAACGAGCTAAAATAACCAAAAACGGACTTAAAATGCCAAATATACGCTTGTTTTGCTAATTGTGTTGTGCAGGAACGGATATCTAAGAAAAGGACGAAAAACGAAGCCAAAACGACAAAACCGGACACGGAATGGAAAAGCAGGAAAAAGACAAAGTCCAGTCAAACAAAAAGCCTGAAAAAGTCAACAAAAGTCAACCCAAGTCAACCCCGAAGCCAAAAGTCAAGAAAAATAAGTTTGAGGGTTAAATTTGTTAAAACCCTAAACTTATTTAAAGAAGAAAACAAGAGAAATGAAGAGAAGGGCCCAAACTGTCAAGTTCTCAAAGTTAAACCACAAGGGGCATTTCTGCCAAGTCCCCTAAACCATAACTAACAAGGACGTGTACTGCAACAAGCAATATAACCCTTGGGGGGTTATATTGCCAATTCCTCAAAGTTATTAAAACACAAGGACCATGGGTGCAACAACCACATACAACATCAAGGACCAAATTTGCCAATTTCCCAAACCTACACCCTGTCACCCCTAACCTTTTTATAACTCTTTTTTTTCCCGCCCTTTTCAATTCCCAACCAACTCACGGGCTAACTTCCTCTCTTTTACCCTGCAACCCAAACCACCCCATGGACAAACCTTTCCCTCCCCCTCCACTAAGCTTTCCCAGCTGTAAGATTGCCAAGTTGGCAATCCCACAACTCCCCAAGCTTATTTCGATGGTTTAGATGATCCGAACAAGCACCAAGGTGAATGAAGGGCCAAGATTCATTTCTGTTTGCACTCTCACAACAAACACACTCCTCTTTTTGTGTCTACAAAGAAGCACAATTGCAAGGAGACGAATTCCAAGAAGCAAGACCCTAGCTCGAACTTTTCCTATAAAAGCCTTGTAAAGCCATTGTGGCTAAGTGTTTTTTATATTTATGTTGAGGTTTTTTGTTGTATGTATAAATATTTATTTATTTTTTTATTTGTATTTTTTTTTTTATTTATTTTATTTGTGATATGTTGTGTTAGTTTTTTTGGGGTTGTGTTTTTTTATATGTTTTTTTTTATATTTTTATAAATTTTAGATTTTAGGGGTGACTTTGGTTAGGGGAATTAAGAAAAGAGGGGCTGAAAGCAAGGAATGCGTTGCTTATTTGAACCCCTACTCTTGGTTAACGGAGTAGGATACTCACAAACAACGACAGATGACTTAGTTGAAAACCCACCCCGTTGTAGCTAAATTGGAAAATCACATCACCACTTATACCTAATATGGCTAAGGATTGGTGACATAGTTTGAAACCCCACACCTAGACCTTTCTTCCAATGATGCGGAAAGCTATCATAACCAATAGATCACACATCATAAACTCCATCTACACGTAGAGGGTTAGGGGAGGAGCTCTCTGAGCGAGATAGAAGGAGGTGGGGACGTACCTCTATCTTCGAGTAGTCGAGGGGGAGTCGTAACACTACAGAGGGACTATGTTTGTTTCTACGGGGGACTACTATGCTTTAACATTGACTCCATAAATAATCAACGGCATGCATTCAATGTGTGCAAAATTTTCAAGTATTTGCAGCTGGGGAGCATTATCTATCTTTCCACATTCATTCATGCTTCTGGTGGGGTAGGCATTTAGGCATTTTAAATTAACTCTAGGGTAATATGGGTCTCTGAGCTTTGACAATAAACTCAAATGGGAGTTATGCAAATTTGAGACGTTGTTCTTTTTCTGATTATCGATTGTGGATATGTGCTTAGTTGTAATTAAATTGGTGTACTATGATTTAGGTGGATGAGAAATTAACGGGAGGAAAAACACGTCAATTTACTTGGATAAGTTTTTAGAAGAATCTGCTTAGCACATAAACTTATATTTATCTATCATTTCTCGTATTCTTGCACTTAATAAAATTCAAAGCTATAAGAATGAAAGCTTGGCCTAAAGGAACTAGCTAGGGCTCAACACGCCCGATCAAGTCAAAAATTATTCTTATTCTACCCAAAAGAAAAGCAAAACTGTGACAAAACACTTATTATATTTTTGAAAATTTTTAATTTTTTCATCATTTTTTTTTTTGTATTTTGGTGGTAAAAACGGGTTTACGTGGTAACAATGCTGCAGGCAACAATCAAATCGAAGATACCCCCCCAAACTAGAACTAAACATCGTCCTCGATGTTTTGAAGGGTATTACATTGACTATCGTAAGTTAAATGAAGCCACCCGCAAAGACCACTTCCCTCTACCGTTCATGGACCAAATGCTTGAGAGATTAGCGGGGAATGAATACTACTGTTTCCTCGATGGTTTCTCCGGTTATTTCCAAATCCCCATTGACCCCCGTGATCAAGAAAAGACTACTTTTACTTGCCCATACGGAACGTTTGCCTACCGTCGCATGCCTTTCGGCTTATGCAATGCTCCAGGCACGTTTCAACGATGTATGTTAGCAATCTTTCATGACATGGTTGAGAAGACGATGGACCAGTTTGCAAAGGTCATGCAGAAATATGGAGTTACTCACCGTCTCTCCACCGCTTATCACCCACAAACAAGTGGGCAAGTGGAAGTATCAAATCGTGGCTTGAAAAGAATCCTTGAAAGGACCATAGGTGAAAACCGTGCCTCCTGGTCGGACAAACTAGATGATGCACTATGGGCCTTCCGCACAGCTTACAAAACACCCATCGGGTGTACTCCTTACAAGCTTGTGTATGGAAAGGCATGCCATCTTCCGATCGAGCTTGAGCACAAAGCCTACTGGGCCTTAAAGCAAGCAAACTTCGATCCTGTAATTACGGGTGATCACCGGAAAGTTCAACTCAATGAACTTAATGAACTTCGTGATCATGCCTATGAGAACTCTTTGATCTACAAGGCCAAAACAAAGAGGCTCCATGACTCCAAGATCAAAAACCGTGTTTTCAACATTGGTGATCGAGTCCTCCTCTTTAATTCCAGATTAAAGATTTTCTCGGGCAAACTAAAATCCCGTTGGAATGGCCCTTTCACCATCACTAGAGTATTTCCGTACGGCACTGTTGAGCTTTCTCAAGCCAACGGGCCAAATTTCAAAGTGAATGGTCATCGCGTCAAGCATTACTTTGGAGGGAACGTACCACACTTGGTAGTTCCAGATCTCCAAACTTTCCCCAAGGATCAATAAATCCTTGTGATGGGTCAAGCATCGCGACCCTAAACAAGCGCTTCGTGGGAGGCACCCCATGCTTATCCGTAGTTGTGATATAAATAAGTGTTGTTATTTTGTGAGATAGCTTGTCTTTTCCATTACCCGTGTTTCCATGTTGTTGTTATTATTTATTGTCCAGGATTGCCCGGATTGTGAATGTTGTCATTCATCAAGAGTTTCACATCCTCAGCTTCAATTGGGATATCCTAATCTTATCGACTAACGTTTTATCTTTTGGCATACCTCATAAACGGCCTTAGATTAATGTAATACCCTTCAAAACATCGAGGACGATGTTTAGTTCTAGTTTGGGGGGGTATCTTCGATTTGATTGTTGCCTGCAGCATTGTTACCACGTAAACCCGTTTTTACCACCAAAATACCAAAAAAAAAAAAAAATTAAAAAATTTCAAAAATATAATAAGTGTTTTGTCACAGTTTTGCTTTTCTTTTGGGTAGAATAAGAATAATTTTTGACTTGATCGGGCGTGTTGAGCCCTAGCTAGTTCCTTTAGGCCAAGCTTTCACGAATTCTATTGCTTTGAATTTTAAAAATGTGAAGAACGAGAAATGATAGAGTTAAATATCCTCTTTACATATCACCAATCCTACTTACATCTCCTCTTTACATCTTCACCCTCCATTTCAAACAAGATCAAGAGGCTCCCTTATGTCAC
>BQNB010020804.1:3423-65035 GCA_026074375.1 Tanacetum coccineum | reverse complement strand
AGAATGAAGCCAAAACAGACAAAACCGAGCACGAGGATAGAAAGAGCGTGAAAAGTCAAGTCAACCAGTCAAAAAGTCAAAGTCAACAAGTCAAAGACGAAGTCGAATATGAAGAAATCTTAAATGAGCCAACCCGTACCCATTTAATGGGCCGGGTCAGTCCATTAAGCTTATTGTATAAATCCTTATATGATTAAAAGCCCTAAGTCCTTTAAAACCTTAAACTGGCCCATACCAAGCCCATAACACATTTAACCAACATTAGCCCACTACACCCTTTTAACCTTTGCATAGTTAGTCCTTAAGGACTAACACTGTTAATCCTTAGGACTAACACCATTGACCCCTACACCTTAAAACCCTTTACACCCCTCATCCTTTTTTCCTAACCCCGATAAAACATGTCCTGCCATAACCACTATTCATCATCCCTGTCACTTTCCTACCTCAACCCCTGCTCCAACAAACAAAACCCCTCAACCCCACTTCATAAGCATCCAAATCCACCCTGGCAATCCTCTCAAACCCCATTCGTCAAAGGAAGAAGACACAAAATCAATGGCTAAGATCACTAGGCTTGGTGAGCAAGAAATTTTGATATCTATGATGAGATTTCGACTTACCTCACACAAGAAACACACCTCTTGTTTCTCTCACAGAAGAAACACAAGAAGAAGACCCCAAGACCTTAGTTTTCTCTATAAATAGGATCATTGTAAGCCTTCAAAGGCATCTAGTTTTTTAGTTTTTGAGGTTTTCAGCTTATATTTAAGTCTTTTTAGCTTATTTTACTGTTTTTAAAGCTTTGTACTGTTTTATTAATTTTAATGAAATCCAAGTTTTTATGTTAAAACCATTTTTAAGTTAATGCTTTTATGTTTTAAATACATTTGATAAGCTCACAAAAGCTCTTTTTTTATCTCATACTTAAGTTGTTAACTCAAGCACTATAAGTTTTTCAATAACTTATAGTGTTTAAGTCATTTACCAAAAATAACTCAAAAAAAGCTAAAAGTGGATGATAAGCCAAACTTAGATGGGCTTATAGGTTTTACTAGCTTATTTTAAACAAGCTAAGCTTGTAGACAAAGCTCTTAAGAGCTTATTTGCCCTTGTTTAGAGCAAAGGGCAAGGTACTCTCCCTTTTTTGCAATTTACCTTAAAACTACTTATTTGCTTATTTACTGTTTCTGTACTGCTTATTGTTGCTTATTATTGTTGTTTATTGCTTATTTGTGATTGTTTATTGCTTACATGTCATTTACTTGTGTTTTCATTAAAACTGTCAATTTTAAGTTTAAAACTGCTTAATCTTATTGCTTATTGTTAGTGCTTATAAGTTGTTGTAATTTGCCTAAAAAGCCTTAATATTGCATGTTATCATCTGTTTTTAATAATCTTAGCTTAAATCAGTTCAAAATAGCTTAAAAATGGGATTTGAAAACTTAAAGGGGTGTTTGGGTCAAGCAGTAGTAACCCATGTTACTACTGTTTGAGACCACTTGGTTTTTAAAACTGAATTTGATAAGCTCTTTTAAGTTGTTTTAAGCAGTTTTCAAAAGTTTTAAAAGTCTAAAACTCATTTTCAAAGTTTTTTGTATGTGAGTTTTGAATCTGTGCCATTTGTTTCTTTTGTATCAGCTTATTTGATTAGATGTTCATAAATGGCTTTTAAGTGTTATTTTCATGCTTGTTCTTAGTTTTGAATGCAGTAGAATAGCTTTAGTTTAGGTATGCATGTGTTTTGTGTTTTTTAGCTTAAAACTGTCAAAGTGTTTGCAAAAATTTTAAAAGCTTAAACAGTCATCTTTAATCTCAAATTTAGATAAGTTAAAGTAGGTTTTAAATTTTGAAATTGATAGCACAAGCTCATTGTGCTATAAGCTCAATCTGTTTGAGCTTGGTTTGGATTTTAAAAGTCATTTTCCTAGCTTAATTTAGGCCTGAGCTTTTGCTTTTGTCTTTTTAAAAAATTGAAAAAAACTCAGCTCATACTGAGTGTAATCAGCTTTTTCACAAGACTTTTTCATAGCTTATTTGAATTTCAAGCTACTTTTTCTTGGCTTATTCTTGTAGCTTATAGGATAATCTTGATTGTCCTTGTGGTATTTAATCCATAAGGATAGCTTTTCTAGCTTAAAAATATGCTAGAAAGTGCCCCTTAGGCTGTTTAGTTGAAAGTTTTGGCCAATAAGCTTCTTTGCTTTCCTGAGCTTATTGGCTTATTGGATTTGCTTAATTTGTGCTTAGATTTGCTTAGGAGGTAGGTTTTAGGCCCTTGTAGCTTATTTAGCTTAGGTTAAAGCTTTATTAAGCTTATTAGCATTTTTAGTCAGAATTTTAAAGTTTAGAAGCTTTTCAAGAGATTCTGTCATTTAAGCTTAGTATTAGCTCATTTTATTTGCTTATTTTTGTTCCCTAGTGCTTATTAGGTGTAGGTGTGTATTTATCTTAGCTTATTTTTTAATTTCCTTTGCTTATTTAGCCTTAAAAAGCCAAGCAGTTAGCTTTTAGTCACTTAGTTAAAAAAAAGCCAAGTCTGTCACCTTTTAGAGCTTATTCCTAACTTATTTTAGGTTTTTGTAAAAAGTACTTTCACAAAAGTTGCTTATTTTTAGGTCTTAAAGATTTTTCAAAAAATAAAAATACTTGGGAATTAGGGAAGTCAATGGTGAGCAAGGCTCGAACCCGTGACCTCTACCTAACTCAACCAATAATTTTAACACACCACACACAACCACTCTACCCTTGGGTCTTTTCTGGTTATGGTTTGCACAATTAAATATTTACCACCTTATTACCAGTTTTAGCTTTAAGCCCTTATTTGCTTATTTACGGCTTATTGTGATAAGCTGTTGGCCTCATTTTAATTTTCCTAGGATTATAACTGTTAAAAGTACTTTTCATAATTTTTTCAGATTTTTCATAATTAGTTTAGTATTTTTAATATTTAATTTAGATAAAAATTATTTTTAATTCATAAAAAATTAAATAAAAGTCAAAAAAATATAATTCTTTTTTTTAATTTTTATTAGTCATTTAGGATTGTTAAAAATTAAATTTGCATTTTTAGGGTTAAATTTGTAGTATTTAGGTTTTTAAAGAACGGGATTAGGATCCCGTTATCGTTTTTCGTGTTTTTAAATTCATAATTGCTTTCGTTCTTAGTTTAGCTTGCCCTTTAATTGCTTTTTCCCGTAGAAATAGAAAACCAAATCCAAATTTGTGATATTCAAGCATTGTTCCACAAACCGATTCTCAATTCACGCCTCGTCGGAAAACGACCCGGGAAGGTTTTTTTTTACTTTGCTTTGGTCAAAAGCAATTTTCCTTTTTAAAAGCCTTTTGGAATACTTACTCTCTATTATTGATATTGGGTATTTTAGTTATATATATATTAAATATTATATATACTAAAGGACCTGAATCATTTAGAAACAAAAATCTTTTTGGTTTTTTTTATTTTGAATGACAAACTAAATATTCACACAATTACAAGGCGTATAATCATATAAAACAGAATTTCAAATGATCACGTGCTTGAGACTAGAAATTTGGGGGTTTTATTTAGGTTTTGGTTTTGATTTTAGCTCAGATTTTGTGTGTGAAAATTTTATAGAAAGTGCGGCGTACTTGGGTAAAGTACGGCGTACTTCCTGGGTTTTTAGAAAAATCGGCGCACAAACTGGATGTGCGGCGTACTTTCTAGGGAATTTTGGGTCAGTTTGCCAGAAAACTGTACGGCGAATGAGAAGAGGATTATCACAGGACAAGTGCGGCGGTTTTGGTGTGAAACCGGCGTACTTCCTGCAAAATAACAAACATTAACAGGGGAAGTGCGACGCACACATAAATATGTGCGCCGTACTTTCTGCAACAACAAACATATTTTAATATTTTAACAAGATTTAAACACACGTAAGATGCACAAGACTAGCAAACAATCTGCAAACAACTAAACAAATCCCCGGCAGCGGCGCCAAAAATTTGATGTGTGTTTTCCAAGCTTTAAATTTATAATAACTAGAAATACCGATTTTGACAAAAAACACAACATTTGGACAAGTATACCCAATTTTGTTTAACCCTTTCAGCCTATTTCAATTGCAATGATATACCAAAAGATAAACAAGGATCCAAGCAAGATAAGATTGAATTCATAAACATGTATATTCATAAGTAATAGCAAAATCATCCAAATATCATATAATGTTTCACATATAAGAACAAAGTACCAATACCAATATTTTAACTACAACAACCATCAACCCAAAACTAATAGTTCCATGATTAACCAACAACCAAATGCTACTAAGATAACCTAGAATATACCAAGTAACTTTTGGAAATCCGCAACATATCACCAAATGGATTGTTTGGTAACAAGGTTTATGGTGATGATCTTATGAGAAGTGTTTAGATTCTGGAATTGATGGTATGTGGTCTATATATGGTGTTAGAACTCAGGGAATTCATGGCTATGGTGGTGGTTCATGGTTGAGAGAGTGGTGGTGATATGGTGGTAAGTGGCGGATTAAATGGGTGTTTGGAACATTGGATCCAAAGATCCTAACGACTCCTTCCTCCTCTCCAAAGTCTCTAATGAGTGTGTGTGTAAGATATATGATTATGTGAGAGATATATGAAATGGGAAAGCCATTGAGGGTATTTATAAGCTATTTGGGGGGCCAAAATGCGCCGCACAAACTTATTTGTGCGCCACACATAGGGAGTTAATGCACACTTCATTTAATTGCCTTTAATTTTCTCCACCGCCTCAAAAGTGCGCCGCACTTTGGGTAAAACCGCCGCACTTTGGGTATTAAAGGACTTTTTAGTTCTGGTGAAAAAGTACGCCGCACTTTATGCAAGTGCGACATACTTTTGTTTATTTTCAGTAGTTGGCCTTTTTCATGGTTGTAGATAATTGAATTGCGTTCGCGTGGCCGCTTGAACCAACTAAAACGGAGTTCGTATGACTGAGTTATGGCCAAAACAGTGAACAGGTGTCGGGAGATCTTTAACTTGAGTTTACTTCTTCATTTAAGCTTCAAATCTTCGTGTATTCTTTCATTTTCTTCCACGACACGTACTTAGAACCTACAATAGCAAATATACTCGATTAAGTACCGAAATTTCGTATTATTACCAATTTATATACATAAAATCACAGATAACGCATATAGAAATATGTATAATTTAAGCGTTATCACCCCACAACCCTTTAAAAGATCTCTTGGATAGCAATGAATAATGCTTGTGCCCAGCGGTGGAGATTTGATCCTTTACCAAGCCTATGGTAATTTATATGCTATGACAGGTAATGAGTGTTGATTTTCCATTTCCTTATTACGAGGTCTAGAAGGTTGTGTTATAAAATACTTTTAAAGAGTAGGTTAAATGACCCTAATCTTGCTATCTAGGTAGAAAAACCCATTTGCTTGAGGACAAGCAAATCCCAAGTGTTAGGGTATTTGATGAGGTATTATTTTATACACTTTTTAGGGTCATTTAACCCCTTAAATCGTGCATTTATGTCCAAAATAGGTACTTAATCGTTCCTTTTTAGGTATTTAGCATTTGGAAGACATTTGGAGGAAATACACGTGACTTGGGCTCATTTGGAGAAGAAACGGACGAGACTATGGACCTACACCAACATCTCTCAAGATTATGTTCTTAGCGGCTGGAGACGACCACAAGATACACGTGACGCCGTCACGATTCATCCTACAACGGTGTCACAACATCTCCCGACAGCGTCAGCTCGTACAACCCATCCCAATATTAAGAATATTCTCTTTCATGACGGCGTCATGATTAAAACGCGATTTATCTATATATACAAACCCGAAATTAGGGTTTTAAGTGTGTAACTTTAGAGTAAAAAAAGGAGATGAACCCTAGTTTGTTTGACAGCTTATTAGGATGATTTTAAGGCTTCAAAACCCTATTGTAACTCCTTCAATTCATGTTTTAATCAAGTAAGATTATCTTAATCATTCAATATGTCTTGTTGTTTGATTATTTATTATTCTTGCTTTATCTTTAACATGCTTGGCTAAACTCCCTATTGTGTTCGTTTATGATTGTATGAAACCTAGAATGTAGATCTTAGTGGTGCTGCTTCTTGTGATGAATATGCATGTTAGGCTTTAGAAAACTAGCTTTTGTCTGTATCGCTGTTGATATGTCTAGGGAAACATGATTGTGTAGAAAGGATACCATCAGGTAACAGTCTTCATACTACCTTGCCCCTTATATGGTTGATCCACTTTTAATATATTTCAAATGCATTTAATATACTCTTGGGGGCCTTGTAATAGTCTTCATACTACCTTACTTGTGTGTTGCCTCAACGGAATATTAAGTAGACGGCAGGTTCGTGTAATCTGTTCATGACTTAGGAAATAGTTACATAGATCATCACAAGTGTGACAAAGCAACAACACTAGGAGAAGCAATCTAGGGAGTAATACATGATTAAATGAATACAATCTTTTTATTATATTGTTATCACCATTAGCATAGTTTATTATTTAGTTTAATAGCTAAAACCAAACCAAACCTCTCAAACATATGATTTACCTGCTTTCTATAAAATATAAAAATACAAAAATAATCTTCTCTCAACCCCTAGAATTCTGTTAGACCGTGATCAAGCCTTCCCAACCTATTCCCTTAGAGAATGATAACAACCCTCGAGCCTTGCCTATACTACTACTGCAATGGTTAGGTACTCTGCCTAAGGAGTTGTAAAACTTCTTGTAGAAGTCCCTTACGACAACCGCATCAAGGAATAAGGATGGAATATCTGTCAAAAAGGAAATAGAGTGGACTAGACAAACGAAGGGCTCGGGTTATGATCCAGGATATCAAAAAGTGGCTCTTTCAAAGAAGGTTGATGCAAAATCTAGAGAAGTTTGTTGGTGGAAGAGAATACGGGAATGACCTCAGGCTTCTGGAACGGACAATGTGATTTTGTCATATTGTGTCCTATCTCATTTCAGGTTTATCTCTCATATATAATAACTCTTATGAATATGAGAATAAATAGTGTAGACTATAATTAGGCATATATAGTGTTTGAGTATGTTAAATTCAAAAAAAAAATATTTAAGGAGGAACATTAAAATGCTCCAATAATCGACTTGTTAATAATTAGACATTTTTTCCCTGAAACCATGAATATTTGAATCAATTGATATCTAAAATATCAAGAGATTTGACATTTTTGACAAGGGGGAGAATATGTGATTAAAACATATGGCTAAAGATGTGAATTTAAAGTACTCAAGTAAAGCTTCATCCCTTTATGTGCTAAACATTTTTTTCGCATATCGATACACATGTTGAAGGGGAGCATTACAAATGGTTTTAAGGCTCTGAATGATACCAAAATACCGACCATGTATTTAATTATTTAGAGTTATAAGGTGGTTAGGTATAGGTATTCGTTCCCATGATCCATTCAGAACCGGAGGGATCTACCCAGGTTCATTCCACTAGTTAGTGTAGAAGTCCATAAGTATGATATAAAAAAGGAGTAAAAGTGAGAATAACGGAAAAGTGCCGACTGAGATGGAGCCAGTACTGGAACAAACCCAACAAGGTACTAGTCATGAAGTCTCGGTAAGCACTGAAGGGGTCGAAGAATTAAAAAGAAAAGTTAAGATAAAGGGTGAAAAGAAAGAAGCCCTCTTTACACTTAGGCAGAAACTGGGTCAATATGTATGTTGTCAGAATCATAAAGATGATTACTGACATTGAAGACTGACATCATAGACCCAGTGATGCAATGCACAACCCTCCCTAGCTACTCAGAATCTCTCAAAATATTTCTGTTTCATTTATCACAGAGATTAAACACATTTCTATTGACTTCCTCACTCCGAGTTAGTTGGTATAGAAAAGGTGGCAGTCTGCTCCTGCCTTCGATTACTAAAATCAAATGTGTACTATTGAGTCTATAGCCAAAAGAGATCATCCATAAATCTCATTCGGACACTTATCTAAAATATGCTTGCTAATTCACACAATGTGAAAAACAAGAAATATATATCAAGAGTCCTACGCATTATCCTTGTGATTTTGCCAGAACATCCAAGTGATACTTAAGTATTCACAATGAAGATGGAAATTCTGCTTGAGCCAACATCAAACAACCTCTTGGTAGGTGACTTGTAAGATCCTACAAGGATAAAACTTGCGATACTGGATATCAATTCGCTCTAGCTTATGAATTGACAAATGAATTTTGAAAAAGATAAAATTGTTAGTGTGTCATAAAAACCGTTTTCATCTTGACACACCGACTGATTTTCTAAATCAATTTTCAATCTTATGTCTATGGGAAGCCTTACAAGGGTATTTGGACATAGGAAAGCTGAACACGAATTGACGGCTTAGTCAGAAAGATAGTAACACACAGGTTCACTCTTACCGTATTATCTGCTTTGAGACACTCTGGTAATGAGAACGGCTAGTGCAGCTGCGAAACCCTGTCATGGTGATTCCTTGGAATTCTACCTGATCACAAGCAGTATTTATACTGAGTAACAGGGAACCATGGTTGTTACAACCGTATTCGATGAAGTGATAAAGCCACTTTCGTCCATATCTGTTGTTTATCACTAACCCATTTATGCAGATTTCTTGATGGTGGTAGCAGTTTCCCGATGACGAGTCGAAGCTAATACCACATGCTCATACTCAACTGACATATATAAAGACATCATGAAAGCTCAAGTACATGTTTCAAGACTTTCGCTATTCAGATATCGTACGTCTTTCTTGAAGTGACGAAGTGTTAAAGTCAAAGAGTTTCAATGAAGTTTCCATCACTCTGATACCAAATGTCTTTCTCGAAGTGGCGAAGTGTTATAGTTAAAGATTTTCAAGAAATATGTCTTATTCAAGCTTTCAAGACCAAGTATGAGCATGTCAGTCTAAAAGTCACAAGTGCACAAGACGGTGACAAGATCACAAGATGATGATAAGATATTATGCTTGGTTGATGATCTCAAAGAAGTTCAAGTTCACATATAAGTCAAGCCTATCTGAACAAGCTCAAGTCTAAACTCAAAGATCACTACATCATGTTCACAAGATAAAGTCAAGAAAACAAGTCTGCGAGCACAAGACTGATGACAAAGCATAGTATGCTAGGTTTAAGTTTTTTGTAAAATAGAGTGACCTCCCTTAGGGGGAGATTGTTAGGAATATAAAAGTATCGGTCACTTCCATTAATATCATTACATAGCTCGTATAGTAATATTTAGAAACTAAGTAGGCTAGTTAGCCCAAGGCCCATGGAAAGCCTACGTAAGCCAAGGCTATGACCGGCCATACAAGGTATTTAAACCTTTTCCATGATATGGAAAGGATGTTGGTTGTTTCATTTCATACATAGTAATACATGGTTTTTCTTTCACTTCAACCTTCCACACTCTTTCTCTCTCTAGATTTCTTCATAGCTCTTTGTGTGTTTAAAGATTACTAAGATTCTACATCATTTGTTTTTTCCATTTTATTAAGCGAAACCAGGGAAGTACTTGTTTCTTTTTCCTTTTTCTTTTCCCTTTATCCTTTTATTTGAGTACTTTTTAAGAACATTTGGGGACAATGTTTAATTTAAGTGTAGGAGGAAACAAGCCTTAGAAACTATTCCTTCAAATGTATTTGCTTTGTCCTTAAAATATTGAGTAATATACTAAAACATAGCGTAGAAGGTTATTTTAACCCAAATTAAAAAAAATTTATGGCACATACCAATAAAAACTGAGTATTATTAGCGTCTTATGGATAAGAGTTATATGACTAGCACAAAAACTCTACCACTCAAAAAGAAATTCCACCCCAAAAATGTAAGGTTCGCCCCTGGATCTTTAAGAATTCAAGCACCTATATTTGGTGCTTAAGATAGTTTTACCTTTAGCTTGTTTGAGTTAAGGAATGAGCAATCATATATGTCGTGTTTATGGATTTGATCATGCATATGTGGTTTTGTCTCTTTTTCTGGAGCATTGGTATCGGTTAAAATTATATGAGAGTGTACCGGTAGTATATTAAATTCTAGAACTTGCTTTTGTGATGCATCTCGAGACTGCTTAGTGAGATCGCATTTGTGTGATTAGGATGTGCTTAATGATAAGAGGCACTAGGATTAGCCATGTTTCAAACATGTATTTGTTATTATGGTCTCATCGATTATATAACTATCCCCACACCCTTGCTTCGCACTCATTTTTAGTGCAAGATACCCCTAGTACACCCCTTCTAGCCTATCCTATTAGCGGTTCTCGTAATTTTTTGATGGATTCCAGATTAATAATGAAGAGCATTGTTTACACCCTTACCAAAATGTTACACCCAAATCGCCTTAGCCTTCCTTCAATGTACTCGTTTTTAGTACATTATTGTTGTCACATTTGTAAACCTAGTTAAATAATTGCTTGAGTACGTGGTTGCTAAGTCGAGTCTTTTACTAGTGTATATAGTTTTGGGATGATTGGGATTCATGGTAGTTTTTATTTTATAGAGAAATAGGAAAGAAGTCAAATTATTACCCTCATACGTGCTTAATACACTCCATGTTATTTTGATCCTTTCAATTCGGGTTATTAGATTAGTTTATGTTTATGAGTTTTAAAAACTCAAGTGTAGGGGTGCATTTATAAACTCCAAGTCATGTATTATTATATTTCAGCAGATGGCATGGCAAAAGTGTACGAAAAATATATATAAAAAAAGTGAAAAGAAAACAAAAATAGAGAAAGAAAAAAATATGTACGAGTTGCCATCTTGCTTATGTTTATGTTTATGTCAAAAAAGAGTCAGAAAAGAAAAAGAAAGAGTTTGATTTTGAGTTTGTATATCTTAGTCCTAGTGTGGTTGAGTCTTGGCTTAGCAACGCCTTCGCATGTATTCTAGTATATTAATTAACTCACCACCACCCCCAAATCCACCCAAATGCATCCCATCCATTTCCATTTCCGTTTAACTTACACCCAAACATCACAACACTTTAAAGAACTCTTTGATAGTAATTCCTAGGTGCTTACACCATAGCGGTAGAGGTTTAATTCTTTATCAAACTTATGGTAATTTATATGCTATGACAGGTAATGAGTGTTAATTATCTGTTTCCCATATTGTTATAATTCATTATACACTCGAGAGAAATAGAGAATCCAAACACTTATTATGAGGTACTAGTATATAATTTTTGTGCTTTTAATTACGAGGTCTAATTGGTTGTGTCATAAACTATCGTTAAAAAGTAAGTTAAATGCCCCTGATATTGCTGTTGTCTAGGTAGAAAATCCTATTTGCTTGAGGACAAACAAATCTCCAATGTAGGGGTATTTGATGAGCTGTCATTTTATACACTTTTCTGGGGTCGTTTAACCCCTAAAATCATGCAAATATGCCTAAAATACGTGCTTAATCGTTTCTTTGTGTGTTTTTAGCATTTGGAAAGCTTTTGGAGGAAATACATGCGACTTGGACTCAATTTAGGAAGAAACGGGACAAGATTGCACCTTTACACAAAGTGACTTTCAAAGAGTATGTACAATGTTTGGAGATGGCGTCTAGATTTGTGGCGACGCCATCTGAGTTTACAAACGACGGCGTCACAACCTTTGTGACGGTGTCAGAACGTAACCGCCTCAATTAAATCCTAGAAGATTTGGCGAAGCGACGACGTCAGGATTCTTGTGATGTCGTCGCGATCTATTTTCTATATATACACATTCGTTTTTAGGGTTTTAGTGTGGAAATTTTGGGTGACAAACCATATACTTAGGGTTCGAGTTTAGCAGCTTTTATGGTCATTTTTAAGGTGTGAAAATCCTCTTGTATACTCATGTTAAAATCAAGTGAAGTCTTTTATCTTTTAATCTTTCAATATGTCTATGTGTTGTTTGATTAATTATTGTTCTTCGCTTCTATTTAACATGTTAGGATAGATCCATTAGTATTTACTTATGATTGCATGAAACTTAGTTTGTAGATCCTCTTAATATTGATTCTTGTGATGTATGTGCGTGTTAGGCTCTAGAAAACTCGTTATAAAATACTACATTAGCATAGACGTCTAGGGAAATGCGAGTGTGTAGAAAGGGTACCGTCGGTGTGACAACCGTGTCTTGAGCCGGTTAGTCAAACCAATAGTGTTGACCCAAGTATATTATTATGTGTTATAACTATATGTTTATATGATCTTATGTGAGTTTGGTTATCAATCTATGAGCGTGATCGTCTCATTTGGATTTAATATATGGTTAATATGGGAATTTCATTTTGTTCACATTTTGTGACAATGGAATTGATAGTATGATTTTTATGTGTGCTAAGTGAGTTAAGTATGTGCTTAAGATCATTTTGAGTTGTATGGGCATCTCATTTTGATTCAATATGTGTGTTAAAGTGTCGGATATTCCAAGTGTTCACATGTGGTGATAATGGAAATGATTGACATGTCGCATGTAATGCTATGTCAAATATTGGAAAATTGAGGATTGAGTTTTATGGAAAGTATGCTATTTTAGAAATGAAATAAGTGAGTGAAATATAGAAGTTTATAGCAAACTTTCTAAAAGTAGAAAGTGGTTTGGTGAAATGAAGGTTATATTTAGAAAGTAGTTTTTATGAGAAAAGGTTTATAAAATTAGCTTAGTTTTTTTTAAAAACTTAAGGTATTGAAGGAAATTAATTAACTAAAAAATAAAATAAAAAAAATATTTTTTCCCATACATACATAAATACGAATTTTGTAGATAAAAGAAAAAAAAGGGAAAAAGGTTTTTGATTTGGACTAGGACTTGTATACTTTTATTAAAACCTGTAAACCCTTCATAATTTAGGTTTTTATTCCTGCTCCTCCTCTCATGGTGTCGACCTCAGCCCCTAAGAACAAGGAAAAACAAGTTTTGATTCAAGAATTTAAGAGCTAGATCGCGTAGGAGCAAGTAAGAGCGCTAGGTATTTATTCTATTCTTATTTAACTTTTTAATCATGTAACAAAATCAATGATGGATTCTAGGGTTTCATAAAATTCAGAATATTAATGATATTTGATGATGATAGAATGATTATGGCTTGATTAGGGTCATGTTCATGCAATTGGTTAGGTTAGATTTGCGTAAAAACTTGATTTAGGGTAAGCAGAATTTAGGGCTGTGTTTACGAGTGAATATCTCCATGATGGTAATAGGTTTTTGAGTGTTTCTGGACTCTAAACAGTATCTCATTGAATGTACTTTCTAGAAAATCTAGCCTCGAAAATTTTTAAGGTCGGGAAGTCATTCAAATATTGGTTATACTAAAAGTTTTCAAAACAGTAAATACGGGTCAGATTTAGGTCATGTTTGTGAGGGTAAAACCCTAACTTAAAATTCGAATTGAGATTAGCCCTTATACATTAGTTAAACTCCATATGTATATAGAGAAACCCCAGAAGGATACCTTCTAATTTTATGTCTAAGTATGGTTAATAAGTCCAAACTTTTTAGTGTACAGTCAGATCTGAATTAGGACTGTTTTGAAGTTTGATTTTCTTAGGAGTACTTGTGCATGTAAATGGCTTTTGGAAATCAAATGGTAGTTAGAGAAAACATAAAGGAACATAGATGATTTTTTCTATAATTTATAAAGGTCATTAAGTAAGGGTTTTGGGTACATAAAGTCATGATAAGATTTTGCAATTCGGAGTTAATTATAAGTAACTAGTGGAAGGAGTTAATGAAGTGGTTAAGTTTGGGCATGGTGTCGGGGTGACCCATGATGGTTAATTAAACCCTTAGACATCCATCATATGAGTGTTACATGGACATGAGCTTTTAGCTTGATCGCGTGTAACACATTTGTATTTGTAATGTGTAGCTTGTGTGGATATTATTTGGAAGTTGATTGTGCTTCAGGTGAGTTTCATAGCCCCTCTTTTCTTACGATTTATTGGGGTGGAAATGATGCTTGTGGTTTGAAAAGTTTTAATTGTTGTGATTATGTGGTTTTACTTGAGGATGAACAGTTATGTGGTTATTATATGTGATGTGCTTTATTGTTGTATGGTTGGTTGGCGCAGAGGGGTACGCCTATCCCATGGTTGTGTGATTTCGGTTGGAGGGTAGTGGTTCTACCTATTTAAATCCAACTGGAGGGTTGAAATAAGACTCAATTCTATGTGATTCCGATTTGAGGGTAGTGGTTCTACCTATTTAAATCTAATTGGAGGGTTGAAATAATACTCAATGTTATGTTGGTCCAAGCCTAAGAATAAGTTCCAGTTGGTAGACTTTTAGGTGCGTAAGTGACATATTTGGGATCGGGGGTAACGTTCCTACCCAGTGTTATGAGTTGTTGGATTGGGGGTAACGTTCCTACCCGTTTATGGTGAGATATGCGTTGGATCGGGGGGCACGTTCCGTCCTAGTTATGGTTGTTTGTGCGTTTGCATGTTAGCTTGTATAATTGCAAGCTTAACTGTCCTGCCATGTTTTGTTTTATTAATCATAGTAATTGATTTAAATCTTGTATTGGTGTCGTAAAACCTATGACACTCACCAACCTTTATGTTTACGTTTTTAAGCATCATTTTCAGGTGAGTATCGTGATATGAAAGAAGGATGTAATGTAAGAAGAGTGGCTAGAGAGACCGTAGGCATTGCTTGTGGAGTTGTCTTTTCTAGTCTTTTCATTTATGACATTGTTTTGCTTGATACTTGTTTGTTGGAGATTGTTAGTATTTGGATTATTTTGTTCATGTACGACATTACTTTAGTAATGCAAGACTCCTTTATCTTGTGTTGGGTATTGTCATGACACATAGTGTCCATTTGGTTATTTCCTTAATTTAGATTTCTCTATAGTAGACACCATTGTGTTGTGATGATATCCATTCTCGTTACGCCTCGCGTTTTCGCCTTGGCGGGGTGTGACAGATTGGTATCAGAGCCTTTGGTGTAGAATGTAAATGACATGTAATATCATGGATTAAAACAGATCTGAAGGTTGGATAAAGTGAAATAAATGTGTAGCCATATTATTAGAGAATTAAGGAAGAAAGATGGGAAGATGTGTATATGCTAGAGAGAGAACACACACACATACTTTTACAAAAGTGAGCTTCACCCCTCCATGGAAGTATGGAGGGGGTATTTATAGTCCTAGTGACACTTAACTATTGTAACTAGTCATTATTAGTCCCTACGTGTCACGCTATAAATGAACTAATGTAATTCCTAATATGTCATCATATTTTAAGGCTAACAATCTTCCCCCAATATGTGGACACATACGGAATTACTTACAACGTTCCTAACAAGTACAAATACAATTAAATAAAGTCTTCCAAAGCGCTTCCAAAGATGAAGTTGTCTTCTGAGTTGACTTGGTCTTGAAACTTGTATTCCAGCTTGGATCTTCATCTTTACTTGTTCTGGAACCATTGTAGTATGCATGAACTGGATTAACTCCCCCCTAATTCATGCAGCATGTCTTGAAAAGCTTTCTTCATAGACTCCTTTTTGGCAAAGGTTTTGAATCAACTTCCCCCCAAACCAACATCCCTATCTTGAGCAGATTCTGAAACTTTGAAGTAGCTTAAACAATCTTCTACTTGTTATTGACGTGCACAGCGGAAATTTGTAGAAGTCAAACCACACCAAATGCTCTTGCTTCTTATCATTAGGGCTTGGTGAATATTCGTTCAGGGATGCATGCGAGAAATCAGCAACAATTCTTCTCACGTATGCATAATACTTCATAAACCATACTAAGTAAAGTAGTCTACACTACTTCCCCCTGGAAGTTGACACGGTAACATCAAAGTCAACTAAGTCCCGGATGTACACATTTTCCCCCATGATGGTTGCGAACTCTCGGAAGCATCATTGTTGTGTACGCACATATACTCGAGAAGTTCTTATCTTTAGCACAAATCTGGAGATCCAAACAAAGCATTACTCTCTTGTCTTCAGAAACTGTAGAGGAGATGAAGCAAGAATCAAGAAAACTTGGCATAATTAAGGTCTTGTATATGAATGTCGTTGTAGAACTTTAAGAATTGTGCTTAGACTGTGAAGTACCATTGTCTTGGAATCCCGTGAGAATTGCTGATTACATCTCAACCTTTAAACTCTCTGGCTAACTTACCAACCTCGTATTCTGTCGGCTATTGTTGTGATCACTTGGTGAAGTAAACCCGATATACCAAACTTGAAAATGAAGTAAAATCCCCCAAATTTGTTACTTAAGCTTGCACTGTTGTTGATTGAAGAACGGTGCAAGATTAAATCTATAAGTACTCTATACCCAACCAGAAAAGTATAAGAAGTACAACACCTCTTGAAATTATCCACATCGACTTCTGCGTGTGACACTGAGTACTACAATGTAACTCCTTTAAGTGATAGTTAACCAGGTCTGCAACCAACCACCCCTGACTGCTGGTAACTAGATAATTCAAGTCTCAATCATAACCGTTGTACGTTCAAGCAAGTCATCAATCGATAGATTGGGTTTAAAGAAAAGGGGTAGCAAATAGAAGGAAGTCTCGATGATGAAATAAGTAGACGCCTTCGTGAAACTCGTGAAATCTTAACTTCAAGCTCAAATAAGGGATACCAAATCAACTGCTCCGTGACCACTTTGTCATCGTAATCCGAATCTTTAGCGTTTGATCATTTATTGAATCTTTATGCGATCGTTTTAGTGTTATGTATCATGTTTGTTGTGTTGTTGAACAAGAATGTCGTTAAACTAGACAAATGTTGTGTTTGAATGTAGTCAACGGAAAAACATCGTCTAGTCCAACTTGTCGGGATAGTATGTCCGTTCTCGGCTTAATCTAATAATACCAACATATAAAACTATATATGTAATATTTAGCCTCACATTACCGCAGACCCGATCGCACTTTTATAGTTATCATCCATGTTGCACTTTGTTATGACCGTCTGTCAACACCTCCGATCGCGAACACCAATAAATCATGTAACTCACGTGACCCATAATTGTTGGTTAACAACAGACCTTGCGCCCAAAAGAAATAACATACCCTACGCCCACCGGTCCATTTATAAACAAAACCCCCTCCCTTATATTTATTGGTATTTGAAACCCTAATCTCTTTGACCATAAAACACATCGCCCCCATCTCTGAGTTTTCTTTCTCCATACGCATCAAGAGAAAAAAATTAACTGTTCTCATCTCCTTATCACTTCATACGCAGATCGAAACATAATCATTCCAACACAGCCACCACAACTTTGTAAATACAAACGAACCATAACCCTCTTGTCTTCGTAAACCGTAGAAGGAGTTGAAGCAAGAATTCAAGAAAACTTGTTATCATCAAGATCTTGTAAATAAAGGTCTCGGGTAGGTTTGTATTTCATTCGTTTTTATGATTCTTAAATCGAAACAGAGAAGGAGTGTAACAAGATGTTATGACTCGTTCTTTAAGTTCGTACATCAAAGATGGGTTTACCATCACATGGATCTATGATGAATCTGCTTTCATGGTTTTTGATCTTTAAAGGTCTTGATGTAATTGTAGAACACGAAACATAGAAACTGAGATCTTAGTTATGATTTGTATTTCGAGTCTTGTTTGATTGTGGAGAAGGAGATAGGTTAGATGTATTTGTGGAGTGGTGATTGATATGTGACGAAGAGTTTGGGATATAGTTGGATTTGGTTGATTGTTATTGCAGATGTTGTTGTTGTTATAGTTGATGTTTCGAGTCTTTTAATGTTAATCTTCATTTTTGGTCTTTTTGTTTAGTTCTTGACTTGTCTTATTGATTCTGTTGACTGTCTTGACTCATCAGAGTTTGACCAGGTCAACTCGGTAAATACCGAGTTAACTCGGTTTGTGTTGAGGTTTTTAACAAAACGCAACAAGGTCTTGGGGGCAAAATGCAACCAAGCAACACGCAAGATTTAAATCTTGAGGCAAATCGCAAGGCAAGTCGCAAAGACAAAACACAAGATTTGTGGAAAATTGGATAGCATAACGTTTAGATTTGCAATATAAAGGGTCTTCAACAAGCAAAACGCAATAGCAAATCTCAATAGCAAAACGCAGCTTGAAGCAAAACGCAGGACCCAAATCACAACCTGTCACAGTTGTACTTTTGTACTTTTTCTTGAAAACCAGATCTGTGTTTTGTCTGTTTGGTTAAAACGCAACCAAGAAACCCATATAAAACCTAGATTTGTTTCATCAATATTTTCTTTTAAGCACAGAAAAAATAGATGAATAGCAGCTAACAGAGGTTATAACATCAACACGATGAACAGTAACATATTAGTGACATGAACAGTGAACGAACAGTAACATGAACAGTGACATGAACAGTAAACAGTGATGAACGGTAACCGAGACAACAAACACATGATACAATACACCCTTTCAGCTCTGATGCCAATTATAGATTGTAAATGACATATGAAACAAGGATTAAAACTGATCTGGAGGTTGGATAAAGTGAAATAAATGTGTAGCCATATTATTAGAGAATTAAGAAAGAAAGATGGGAAGATGTGTGTATGCTAGAGAGAGAACACACATACACACTTTTACAAAAATGAGCTTCACCCCTCCATGGAAGTATGGAGGGGGTATTTATAGTCCTAGTAACACTTAACTATTGTAACTAGTCATTATTAGTCCCTACGTGTCACGCTATAAATGAACTAATGTAATTACGAATATGTCACCATATTTTAAGGCTAACAATTAGTTATAGAGAAGTAGGTGGTTGAGCCTAGACGATAACCTAGGGGTCCTTCATGTAGATGCATTTAGGGCTTAAGTGTTTGATGCTATAACTGCTATGCTTCCTCTCTATTTTTACATAGCTTATATATCTTGTATTTTGCTAAGTTGTCATTGAGTTATTTTGCCTACCCTTATCTGGTATGATATGTATTACTTTCTTAGTATTTTAGCTATGTTTTTCCCCCATCCATAAGAAGTCTCATTGGGGAACCGTTTTCTCAACTGGACTTAAGCATTATAAGGATCCATAAGAGGAGCCTCTTGTGGAACCGAAGGCGATAAGATAGTTGATCATTTTTCGGATGCGTGTAGTAGGGCTGCACCCGCGGAGTCGGGTGATTCTTGCAGAGGCAAAGTCAAACCCAAGCGAGGCCCAGCATAAGTTTATCCCGTCCTTTACCTTGTCATGTTATTATTGATTATTTCTTTTGGATATTTCATATTTTGGGAGTTGTTACAAGATTTTCATTCCTTTATGTCGTTTCAATTTTATTTTGATATAAGTAAGTAGTTAATTAATGAAGCATCCTTTATGTGTTAAGTTGGAGTGGTTTAAGATGTGCAATGTGGTATATGTGCTCATATGTGAATTATGATTAAAATGGGTAATCTTGGAAGTAAGTACACGTGTGAAAGGAGGCACTTATAATTATGGTGGCCAACATAATTATAAAGGCATCACACACGTAGACTTGTGACCATGATTGCATTTATTTGTGTTTGGTTGTAAGGTGGTAGTGTAATATGTTTTCCTTTTTGATATGTGTATTCATGATAAAGATGGTGGTATGGGTAGAGAATTTTTCTCTTACCCTAATTGGAGGATATGTTGAGTTGAGTTGTATAGATAGTAAGTTTCTCTTCTATCTAGTATTTGCGGATACCTAGTATTATTATTATTATTGTGGTTGCTCGTTGCTCGATTGTTTGTTCGGATCTGCTCTTTCGGATATAGGCGCGTTTCGTTAGTTCTTTCGTTGCATTGATTTCTCGTATGAGTATCAAACGTTTCTTTTAAGCACTAATTGTTCCTAACATATTAGTGTGTATCATTACTCCATTGATTGTATATCCCTTGGTTTTTGTAACCCATTGGCGACGCGTTAGTATCGATGCTTTTAGGTTTGCGTTGCCGGTCGTTATTTTGGATAAGACCGTACATTTCCTTTTGGGTACGTAACATCTTTCATGAGTTTTCTTGTATGAGTTCGTTTGATTCTATTTTTAGTATATGGTTCCTGGTATTTTTTTGGTTTTCAAACAATAAAATTGTGTTAGAGTCGGTACGGTGTTTTACGATCCCTTTTGGTATTATGGTGTCCTTTGTTGAGTAACATATTTTATAATTGATGTCTAATTATAAAAAAAAACCCCTTTGGAAGTATTGTGTTGGTGTTTGTAGAAAATTGTGTATAAAATAATCTTTGTAAATAGATTTTTATTTTATTATAAAAAGCAGGTTTAAATTGATTCATAGTGATAAGGTATGATACACCATTAGATAACCATCTCTAGATTTTATGACAACCAGAATGAATTTTTTTTAATGATTACATTTAAGACAATTTTATTTGTTATTTAAAATGATTTTTATACTTAAAGTGACTTTCTTTATTTTAAATTGATTTTTATAACAACATTATTTAATTTGGTCTTTCGAGTAAAGTTGATAATTGGTATATGAATTTCCGTCTTTCGTATTGATTTTGTTTATGTTTTCTTTTGTCGTGATACGCCTGTTGATTCTTTCGTTTGCGTTTTCAGCCGGTACACATAGGTATCCTTTCTTTCAAAGGATTCTTATGTCAATTGATCCACGTCTATTTGCATATGTGAAATCCCCCATATGTATTCTAGCATTTTACTCGATATTCGTTTGTTATCCTATTCGATTGTCCGTAACCCTTGGAGTTCGTTGATACCGTTGAGTCGTGGAAGCTTTGATGTGATTGTGGGAATGGACTGGTTATCCAAGAGGAAGTTGTGATAGTATGTATAACACCCCGTGTTTTCAAGTCATTGACGACGTCAACAAATCCGCAATGTACCTTTTGTATTGTACATGTTTGCTTGAAATTGCAAGCGTTAGGTTAAATCGCGTACGCCAAATATTATTGTTTAATGTAAACGGGCATTAAATCATCAAACGTTTACATCAATCATGTGTTATATAATTATTTTCATAATAATTATGGTCGTTGTTCATTTATTTTATTGGTTACGTAAGTTAAATACGTTTCGCGATAAATGTACGTTTAAGAATAACCGGAAGCATGAAAATTTATCTACGCCTCAACAACTACCCACGAGTGTACCCAATACCTAAAGTTTTATTAAACATTACATAAGTAAATGTTACTTACACTTTGTACACTAGAAAATATATTATACACAAATGCATGCAAGTTGGCAACTTTTAAATAAAAGTTACATGTTGTAACTTTAAGAAAATGATACAATATAATGTTTTAACTAGCAAAAGGCTTCTAGAAGCCCTCCCCCCCCTCAAACTCACGGCATACATACATATGTATGCTAGGAAAATGCAATTTTTACACAACTTGGTCAATGTACATCCTATGCATTAAAGACCTAGCCATGCTTTGTTACTTTGACTCAAAACACAAAGACAACATCCCTTAAAACCCTCATCTTGCTCTTGGACCAACTATTGCAATCTTTTTGACCTTAGACCTCTTATATACATGCAAGTAACTAGTGAATAACTCATACAAGCATAACACTTAGAAAAATCAAACCAAAAACCCTCTTTGACCTCTATAGAGCTCACGGCTCAAAACCTCAACCCAACCAAACCCATACAAAATTTTCTACAACCCCTACCCTTCTATATACACCTATTCTAAGATATACTAAGGCATTTGCAAGCATTGGTTAACCATTTCCAAGTATTTCTCAAGTAAAAGAAAGCTAGGATTTTGTTAAGGAAAGCTAGGGTTTTGTTAAGGAAAGCTAGGGTTTTGTGGCTAAACAAGGGTTTAGCACTTGATCATCATCATCATCACACATCTTAAGGTCCACTTGAACTCTTTATGTTCTTATAATTTTCATTTTATGCATATGATTATTCTATTTAGCTTAAATCACCATTTAGGTTTTATTCATGAAAATGAAGTTTATACTTGAAATGATCATTTTACACACTTATATACATGTGGTGTTATTACTTACATCATGTTAAAAAGGATGAGAAAATATTGTATCAAGTTATTTTGGTGTAAAAATGATTATGGGTAAATTAGGGTTTATAATAATTCTTAATATGTTTCAAGTGAAAGAAATACAAAAGACATGTTAATATTGATTATGGACTCTTAATCATGTTAATAGAACACTAAAATAAAGTCTCATGGAAAGAAATACACTTATACACACTTGGTTTTGTGTAAAAATGATTATTGACAAAACTAGTAAATTAAGGTTACATAAGTAAAGTTATGGTTTTAAAGTGTGTTAATGGATTTGTTAACATGGGTAACTTGGACATGTGAGGACTACTATGGACAATGGACACATAATATATGTATGATTTATAATATATATGATATATGAGACTTGTAGTAGAATACAAAAATGGTAAAGTATAAAGAAAAGATCAAAAATGGATTCAACAAACTCATGCAAACATTCTGTCCAAGATTCGAATTTTTACATATCCATTTTATGTTTTTATAAGATAATAAATTTCACGACGATTCCGAAAAGGTAAGAAACTTGTTAAACGGATTAATAACGAAAAAGTTACGTTAAAAACGAGTTATACGATAATAAACGAAGTCGTAAGTGAATTTTTATAAAAACATTTTTATAAAAATTATAAACAGCAAGGGTTAACATTTTTAATAAATAATACACATTTTTAGGATTCCAAAATGATAAGAATCGTAATTTTTCAATTAATAACGAACGAGTTATGAATTTCGCGAGTTTACGACAAATAATACTTTTATAAAACTATTTTTATAAAAGTTACTATTCATGACAGAAAGTTATATTTTTGTAAACCTCATAAATATATAGAACTTTCAAATACGAGAACGTCCTCGAAAGAATCATTAAAAACGGAGCTATAACGAATAAAATACGACATTTACGGGTTTTACGACGACAAATACGAATTATATAAAACTCATGTCTGTCATGAACAGTAAAAGTTACTGTTCATCAGGGGATAAAATTTATGAAAATGTCAAATATCGATAACCCGTCTTAATACGAAAAGATGGACATAAGAAACGCGAGAATCGGGCTTAAAACGCGAAAGTTACGCCAGTTTTACTAAACGGTAATTATAAACGTTTTAACCACTACCTCAGCCAAATGAGCACGGAAGCTTTGCAAGCCCGCGAAGACCTAATGAGATCGATTAAAAACTTTTTAAAGAAGTTTAATCGCATATCTTTCAGGGAAACACCCAAAAGTTTTAATGCAAGCTTGGGACAAACTTCTTGAAATTAAGCGTGCAATCACGAGGACTTTACAGAGATTTGATAAACAAACCTTGTCGGAAAGACATGAAGCAAAAGATTAAGAGAGTATCTAGCCGACTACGTTGAATGTCACCGGTTTTAAATCATGATACGTGTTAGCTCTTACGTGATGACATGGTGAGTATTCTTTGCAACACAAGAATATCCAAGACATATTTTTTTTCCGACACGAGTGAATCAACCCGATGAACCGTTTGAAATCTCTAAGTATGGGGGACGACATCTTGACACATTCCCGGCATCGGAAAATCGACGAAGTAATAAAGTCTAGTGTTGAAATCCTTGTCCCAACCCCAAGTGATTCCGAGGATTTCTCCGACCTCGAAAGTGAGTGTGATATGTTTCGATTGTGATACATTTCACAACTTTTTTTAACCCTCTCTTTTGATGACAATACAGTAATACCGTCTAATGATGAGGAAGAATTCAAAATTTCTTCCATCCTCTTTACGAGCTAGATGAGTTAGACCAATAATGAGGAGGTGTTTAGAAAAAGACCAATTCAATTCCACCGGTAAAATGAAATCTCTTGCTTCAATTCACCGCACCGATCTTTTAGAATCCTTGCTAAATCGAGACTCTTTGATTGATTCTTCTCAAAAGATCAATTCGCTTCTTGACGAGTTCGCCGGTGAACTCACTTACTCTCCGTCAATCCCACCGGGAAATTATACTATCAACTTTGATTCGGAAGGAGATATATTGTTTTTGGAGACTTTTGTATAACGAAAACTCTTCTCCCCGACCCACCGGAAAGCTGTTCAAACCAATATGATGAGCATCAATTTATTTACCGATCGAAGACCCTCGATACCACCGAGTATTGAGAATGATGATTTTTGACTCTGAATATGATGATAAATCTGCATTATGTCCCGAGTTCAAATCATTTCATTGTCAATTAATCCAAATCAGGAAAATTCAACCAATGATGTGGTGGAAGACAGCCCCGTGGATAGTGCCTAATCATTTTCCACCCATCCGAACCTTCTCATCGGATTTTGACTCATACACTCATCATAATGACTCCGGATCCGATCTTGATGGTTCTTCACCTTCCGGAGTTTAGAAACAAGATTTATAATCCGGGATATGCATTCAAGTTCAAATCCATAAGAATTCTTATACAACTTTCCCACATGATTGATAAAGTTTTCAATCACGAAGTTCTTGCTTCGAAGGAGAAATCTAGCTCCTACTTCATCACCTCGGGACCTTAAAGCTTCACCAAGCTAATTCATCATTGAAAACCCGTTGATGATTCCATGGAAGACAACACTCCAAGTTAATGAGTGTTTGTCATCCCCATTTACTATCCCTAGACAAGTTTCAAGTATGGGGGATAAGGTGACCAGCGTAGCGACCAGAAAAACAAGCGCGTTCGTGGGATGCCACCACATGCTTATGCCTTAGTATGTAATAAATAAGTTGTTTTTGTGTGAGAAGGTTTATGTTTCCATTACCCGTGTTTTTCTGTGTGCTTTGTATGTCCAGTGAATTCCCATGATAGTGAAGGCTCTCGATTCTGTCATTTTAACATCGAGCTCACATCCTCAGGTTCAATTTGGGAATTCAGTATCCAAATCTTATCGACTAACTATTAATCTTTGGCATACATCATAACGCCTTAGATTTACGTAGGTACCTAAACCTTTGCAACATCGAAGACGATGATTTATATCTATGTATGGGGGGGGGAAACTTCGATTTGATTTTTGCCTGCAGTCATGTTATCACATAACCCTTTTTACCACCAAATTTTATTGCAAAAATACCAAAACAAAAGAAAAAACTATAAAAAATTTCAAAAATAGAATAGTGGTTTATTGTCCTTTAGGGATAGAGTAAGAATAAAACTTTTTGACATAAAACGCGGTCGAACGGGCGTGATGAGCCCTTAGCTATTTCTTTGTAAGGCAAAGCTTTCAATCACAATTCCATTGCTTTTGCATACTATAAGTTAAGAAGCCAGAAAAATGATAGCGAAAATTTAATTTTAATATGAATGTCCAGCAAGATTCTTTCTAAAAAACTATATGAAAAACTTGAGATAACTTTTCTCGCTCATAACGCTTCTAATCCGCACTAATCATACAGTTCGATTTAATACGGCAAAGTCAATCGATGTTTATCAAAAAACCATCAAAATTTGGTGACTTGATTCTTTTAAAATCAAAAGTTTATGAAAAGATTTAATGCCAAAAAAGCAAGACAATTATTTATGAGAGCAAGTAATAGATGTGTCGTGATATCCCACTCCGCTAACCACGATGTGGGGTTTCAAACTAAGACATCTTGCTTCTAGGGACTTGGTGTGCCGTGGGGGGGTATATTCCCCCCCACCCTCAAACCCCTTTAAGGTGAAAAAAAAAGAAAGGTCTAGGAGAGGGGTTCAAAACTAAGACACTAATCCTTAGCCATATAAGGAAGACAGTGTTGAAGAGATTTCCCACTACGCTAGCAACCGGGGTGGGTTTTCCAAACTAAGAACACCGGACGTTGGTTGTGATATCCTACAAAGGGAGCTGAGCCTAGTAGTTGTTCAAACTAAGCAAAAACGCATTCCCTAGGCTAACGAACTAAAAAAAAAAAAAAAAAAAAAAAAAAAAAAAAAAAAAAAAAAAAAAAAATAATATATAAAAATTTTGAAGATCTATAAAATCAAGATGCAAAAGTCTTAAATAAATATGTTGCATTGAAGTCACGAAACATTTTGATGACTATGAAAATAAAGATTGATCTATTGGTTGAGTTTAAATCGAGCACAACACACTAATCATTTATCCAGACGGGAGTTCAAAAGTTTCACAAGTCATAAGTATGAGGGCTTTAACACCAAACTTATAACAACAATGATCTCGTTTAATTGCTTGCTTAAGACTATGTGTGAAAAATCGGGGACGATAACTACCGTAAGACTCCGTAAGATCATTCATATGGACGTTTCTCACTCAATGATCCCATTATGAGATAAATAAAAGACCAAACCATTCAAAAATCCAAAAAAATTAGAGTAGTCAATGTACAATACAAATAATGGTGTTGAATCGGATTTGTCGAAGCTATTGATTCATTCCTTGACAACAATTGCTACCTTTTTCAAAGTTATTATCGGAAGGATGGTCAAAGTTTAGTTTGTTCGTAAATCTTACTTCATAGCATTGCTTGAGGGACACGGCAAAACCTTAGAATGGGGATTTCGGTATGAGCTATAAATACAACGCCAAAATACCTTTCTCCATTAAAAACGAGCTGAACCAACAAACCAAAAACGGACTTAAAATGCCAAAGATAACGCTTGTTTTGCTAATGTATTGGCAGAACGGATAACCAAGAAAAGACGAAAACAAAGCCAAAACAACAAAACCGGTACTCGGAAATGGAAAAGCTGCGAAGGACCAAAGCAAAGCAGAGCCAAAGACCAAAAAAGTCAAAGTATCAAAGTCAATCTCAACAAATTACATCAAAACGGAGCCGTAATTGAAGAATACCATTGTTGCAATCATCAACCAAACATGATGGGCGGAAAGCCAATAATATATTATGAAGACTGTAAGACCAAATGGGCCCTCAATCAATGACAACACCCATTCGTGTGCAATTGACAGAGAACCAATAGATGAATGAAGGCCCGATCCTAGACCTTTAGAAAACAAGCCAATCTCAGCCATTATACAAACAACACCCACCAAACGAAAACCTTATTGGGCCGTAAAAGCCCAAAAACAAAGCTAAACTTATTGGGCCCAAGCACACCCTGTTTGGCCCAAATACAAAAAAAATCCAAAGCCCTTAAGCCCAATAGCAATTTTTTATAAAACTTAGGACATAAATTGTCCGACCTTTTAAGAAATGGTATATATAAACGAAAAATGATTTAAAAACAATCAGAGGACAGAAATTGCAATTTCAAACTTCTAATCCTTTTAAAAAGGCGCCAAGGGCTGAAACTGCCAAAGCCACAATTCTTTCTTTAATACTTGTGTTTTTAAACACAAGGGCTGCTTTTGCAATTTTCCCGAACTTGTTTATACTCAAAAAGAAAGAAACAAAAAAGTGGCAAGTGACTAAGAAGTTGGGGGTACTCTTTTGGGCTTTTGAAACATTTAAAAAACCGTGAGCAATAACAGTCCTCCCTTCCCCAACCATATCCCAAGCCAACTTCACAATCCCCCACCATCCCATGTTCCCCACCCCATCTTTTAATCCCAACCCTTACCTTTAAACCCATGTCCAAATCCTAAACCCACACACCATTTTCCCTGTTTAAAATGCCACCTTGGCAATCTCACCAAACCCGAGCAACATCAATGGTGGATTTGGCTTTAAAAGTAACACAAGGACCATCCAATGGCTAGGATTGATACTGAGGCTTTGTACACACACAAGAAACACAGCAAGAAGAAGAAGCAAGCAAAAGGATTTCTATAAAAGGAAGAAACACAAGCCGAAGACATTAGTTTTTTTTTTGCTTATATTTTTTATTAACCTTTTGATTTAAAAATTGTTAATTTAAAGCTTTCAGAATGTTTCTTTGTAATTTTATTTGGGTTTCCTATTAATTTCAAAGATTTATAAAAAAAAAATACTGTGCTTGCTACTTTTGAGATAAATAAGATTAAAAAATATATGTTTAATCTTTTACACTTGTTCTATTTGCCTTTAACTGAGTTCAGTAACCATAAAATAAGCTAACCTAGCTTTTGTTTAAGTAAAATAGTAGTTAAAACATTTTTTATAAATATTAAGGGGGTGTTTGGTTTAGTATGAAAATGGTCAAAATGGATTGTTGCATGGGTTCAAGCTCACTCAGCCACCTTTGGCTGAGTGAGTAGAGCTTTATCAAGCCCTTAAATCTCTAATTTCAGTTTGCAAATCAATTTAAGAGTCCTTTTTGGTTTCTGTCAAAATTTGGATAAGCTACATCAAGCTCCAAGGCACAAGCTGTTGTATGCAGCTTAAGCACATTATTTGTGTGCTTTGTGTTGTTGTTTGTAGCCAAATAAAACACCACTTGTTGCTGTCTTTTTACTTTGACAAAATAAGTCAATTTTGGCTTTGCAATTTTTTTAAGAACCCTCAATTTCAAACCCAATTATCAGCATGTTTTTATAAGTTTTAAAAGCTCATCTTTTGGAAATAAGTTCTTCCCTATGGCCTTTTAATCTGTTTTCATTCTTTATATCATTTAAAGCTCATTTGAGCTTATTAAGATAAGCTCAACAAGCCCTTAAGGCTGTGTTTGTTTCTCCCCTGGTGCTGAAACCAATTTTCAGCACCCTTTATCTAGCTTATTTTGCATTAGACTCCTAGAACTTTTTGCTTTTAGTTAGTCTTATTAGTTGCTATTTTAAGTCCCCATAATTATCAAGCTTAATTACCTTTTCACCTTAGCTAAATTAGCTTAAAAACCCCCTTTCTGTTTTTTATATAAAAAACTTACATAGCTTAATTGTTTAATTAAAGCTAATTTTAGGCTTAATCTAGGTTCCCTTAGCTTATTTAGGTCTCACTTAGGTTTGTTAGCTTATTCCCTCAGTTGTAGCTTATTTAGTAGCCTTAAGCCCCAAAAAAGCCAAGAAAAATAAGCCATAAGCTTATTTGGCTACTGTCAGACTAAAAGCTCACTTTTCCAGCTTATTGAGTCCATTTCAGCTTATACCCCTTTTATAAAAAATGATAAGCTAAGTCCCCTTTACAACTTTCCTGTTTTGAGTTTTGGCTAAAAAGCCTTTGTACATAATTTTGCAAATCGGGGTCGAGGTTTCAGGGACCATGTGAGTAATTTTTGAAGTTTGGTGTAAACATTGTATTAGTCCCTGTGTGTTTTATTAGTGCTTGTTAACCCCCGTAATTCCTTTTTGTCCTTATCACTGTTAGTCCCTTAGGTTTCCATTAGTTAGTTTATTAATTTAATTAATTTCAATTAGTTTAGATTTATTAGTTTAATTACTTTTTAATTTCAAACAAAACTTTAAGGGCTTTTATATTTTTAGATTTCCGCAACTTTTCTTTATTTAATTTGATTTTTTTAGATTTTATTGTAGTTATATTTTCTGTCTTTATTATATTTAAATAGTTTTAATTAGTTAAATTCTTAGAAAATATCATAAAAAATACAAAAATTAACAAAAAAACATATTTTTTCTTTTATAAAATTTTTATTTACTGATCAGTTAGTTTATATTAAAAATATAAAAACATAAGAGTAGGGTATTTTTGCTACGACGATTTCATTCCTC
The DNA here is from genome assembly GCA_026074375.1 of Tanacetum coccineum. Taxonomy (NCBI): domain Eukaryota; kingdom Viridiplantae; phylum Streptophyta; class Magnoliopsida; order Asterales; family Asteraceae; genus Tanacetum; species Tanacetum coccineum. The sequence goes on along the minus strand of BQNB010020804.1, from coordinate 35,491 downwards.
GGGCCCGTTTACGACCCGCATTTTCGTTTCTTATCAGTTTTGTTCGTTTTCGAACTCCGTTTTTGAAAATTTTTACATTTTCTTTTAAGTTAGAATATTTTAGAATTATTTAAATTTAAAAGTAATTTTATGACTATAATTCTTGTAAATTTTTAGTTTTAGCTTGCGATTAATTCCCGGTAGACTATAATTGTCAATGTTGTAATTTAGCTATTAGATTTCGAATATTTTAGTTAAGTATTTTAAGCCTTAATTATGTTTCCCCGTAGATTCTTAGGATTTCATTTGCCATTAATTTATGCTCGCCGTAGTTTAGATTTATCCGTATAACTAATTTTGTTTCCCCGTATACATTTAAGATTCTCATTTTTCACTGCTTGTTCCCGTAGATTATTTTAGTTTTCATTTAAATTAATTTTAGTTTATCTAGTAAAAACAAAAATCAATTGGTTCACATTCAAATCATCAATTCATAAATTCGAATCGATTTACCATCCATGCCTCGTTGGGGGATTTACGACGAGCTGGGAAAACCTCATACTACTTCATCGTAACATTGACACTGCTTTCATTCAGACTATCCTTACTATATATTTGATATTTTATTATATTATATGTATTTTAAGGTGTAGTCTGAGCGGATCATTGACTTTATCAAAAAAAAAGATGAACAGTAACACCATGAACAGTACATGAACAGTACTATAAACAGTGACACGAATAGTGGATGAACAGTAACCGAGATATGAACAACAAACACATGATACAATACACCCCTGCAGCTCTGATGCCAAGTGTAGATAATAAATGACATATGAACAAGGGATTAAAACAAGATCTGGAGGTTGTGTAAAATGAAAAAGATGTAAAGCCATATTATTAGAGTTGAAGGATAAATGAGATGGGAAGAGTGTATGTGTTAAGAGAAAACACACACACTTACACACTTTACAAATGTGAGCTTCACCCCTCCATAGAAGTATGAAGGGGGTATTTATAGTCCTAGTGACACACAACTATTGTACTTAGTCATTATTAGTCCCTATATGTCACTCTATAAATGATCTAATGTAATTCCGGATATGTCACCATATTTTAAGGCTAACATAAAGGTCAGCAAAAGACACAATACATTCTTTTTATTGGTTCTGTTATAGCTATACATGTTAGTGCTAAGTAATAATAGATCAAATATAAGCCTATTTAGCCCGTAAAGCTCAAAGTACAAGCGGCCGAAGTATTGTAATTAGTATGTCATGTTTGTAATGCTCAACAGAGAAAGATCGTGTAATTAGTATTCTTTATACATGATACAAGGTTGAATTATATATGCAAGAATCAAAGGATTAATATTCTCCTTATTATCATGAATTTGTCTGTCCTCTTATAATGTTACTATTTTTTTGCAGGCTTTGGAACTTATATCTTCTGTCTGAAAAATGCATTTCGCAGTAGAACATAATGGACACTCGAATTCAATGTAGGTCCCTGTGGGCAAACAATAAAAGTTATGATAAATAAGTTTGATCTAAAATGAACTCAACTCTTACAATCTAAAGTTGCAGGCGGCAAAGGAATATGGAACTACTCTGCCTCCGACAGCCTTGTTTATCATCCGTTACCATTCTTTATTGCCTTATTAATTATTTATAACATAAATTGTTCATATGCAGCTTCAGCAGGTCTATGTCACTTACAGTTATGTTTGAAGGTATTTAAATACTTTGCATCAGTCAAGAATACCATAGGAGAAACTCTCATGACACCAGGGATCGACTGTTATTCCTTAATCCTTATTCTCAGCCACCTTAGTTGGTGGAAAGCTATTTTCCGCGATGTTGTTTAGGGTGCACTAGAAGACGTGTTTGCGAGAGGGACTAATTTAGTAACGAATGCACACGGAATGGCTGCAATGGTACAATTACAAACACTTTTGACAGTTTGACCCTTATACTTGGCAGTACGAGTGACCAAATGGACGAGTTGACCATGGGTCAATTACGCTTGACACCAAAGGCTTGCTAGAAATATTCTATGTGGGAAAGATTGGAACTCACCATAAACCTCTCTCTTGACAATGATGGTTGCAGATATTCCTGCTTCTACGGTCGTCACTTTTACGCTTCTCAACCCTTAATGAACCAATCAGTAATTTGTACTTTTAAGTATTGCTTTGGCGGAATACATGTGCTGGACAACTATAATCAGAAGATTTTAGATTTTAGTGTAGCTTCACAGGTGCGCGGTTTATCAAATGTGAAACTCTATGATGTCGAAACCTTAATTCTTTATGTATTTGTTAGTATTCGTTAAGGAAACATCATATATTTATATATATTCGAGTATTTTTAATGACAAGCAATATTACTATACTCCTGCTATGCTGCGGTTTCCCCATAATAAAACATTACACCAAGCTTTAACCAATGGGGGGTGGGCCCGCGTAAGTGGAGCTTATCCCTAAGGACGAAGAAGTGCCTATAGGACCTTTGGAGGTTCGAACCCTATGGAGGAAAATTAATCCCGACATTGGCCAAACACGAAGGTTCACACCTACCTTGACTCTGGGCTATCCGAAAAGGATACACGGGAGCGGCGGGGGACTGTGGTCGACGCCCCGGCCCTTGGAATCGATTCGGCTTGCAATGTCAAGTATCTGGAACACCCCAGGTTATCAAAAAAAACATTACACCAGCTTTTTTGTGACAACTTGCACCTTAATATTTTACCTAAGATGCCTTTCACATTAGTAGACATCACTTTTAGCTAATTTCACTGGATTTCCATTATTTCTAAGACGTATGTTTTAGAACAAGAATGAACATCTGTTTATGTTGTTTATGTCTTCTATCAGGTTTATATTCACTCATTATTGCCCGTTGAAGCCACACGCACATACATGTTGCCGAAGTCAATGTTGATCTTTTATATATATTCAAATATCTTTTGCAAGTTTAAAAAACAAATAGCACTTCATTGTTGAAAGAACTTATTACAAAAAAATCATAGTATACTTAAAAGAATGTTTGTATAATATACAATTTTTAAAATACAATATTTAGCAAAACAAAAAAATGTAAACAACAATTACAAGTTGTCGTCTCTTGATGTTCATATTGTAAAGGGTTATTTTGCTGAGATTAGCTTAAAACATAAATGCTTTGTATGTAAATGTAGACCTTGGACATTTTTCCCTGATGATGATAGGATGTTTTTTACGTTCATTAAATAAAGCTACAACATCATCATAAAAAATAAAACGTGTGAAACTCAAATAAGTATACTTTTATTAATAGATTTATCCCAATATAACTAAGCATATATTCATCTTTTCTTCCTCAATTCTCCAATTGTAAGATAAGAGAATTTGAATAACAAACATTAACAGAACTTCAGTATCTTTAAAGGAACTTCAATTTGCAGATCCCCCTCAAGGTTTCATATGAAACATGCTAACTACATTATAGAATTAGTTATCAAAGCAAGCCTGTACATTTCTTTATTATGAATATAAAATTCTTGATAGATCTTTCATGTTTGAGTCAATTGAATTTTTGTGTTTGTAAGTCAATAATTTTTAGGCAAAACTTTAAGATGTCACCTTAATATTTTTTGACCATGTTGGAACTCTTGATCTTGCCGCTTTTTGATGCGGAAGTTAATCGGGAAAAGCCGCTATCTTTAACTAAAGTCATACTTCGTTAATGGTCATAAAAGAATGATGTTAGAATCCAATTATGAGATAGATATATCAAATGTGCTTGTTGTTTTTTTCAATGGCATCCTTTAGTTTGCATATTGGTATGTGCATAAATACACATACAGATTTGACTTTAAAATCGACTTAAATGACCAAAAACCTTATGTATTCAAACCATTCCCAAAAAGTCTCTTAATAACAACAAGATAATAATGACAATTCAATAGAATGATAGTTATGTTAGCCGTGTATTTATTAAAGTGATGGTCATTAAATATTTCCGAGCCTTGTATAAGTTAAACGTAGTTTACGGGAATTTAGTTAAGCTAGTTGGGCCTAGTTGTCGGGCTCAAGCCCATTTGTATAAAGTCCGGCCCAACACAAAGCCCACAAGAATAGTCCACTCTTGTAACTATATAATGCCCTCTCTAAGTGTAGAGAGGGTGTTGCTTCTCATTTTTCTTTTATGAACAAGTAACCATTTTTCTTTTTTACTTTTCTCTCTCTAAAATCTATTTTTCTTATTTTTGTGTTGGAGGTGATGAAATGATATCCTAACAAGTGGTATCAAGAGCCAAGGTTGGGTGTTGTGATTTGTTTGTGGTAATTTTTTTTAAGCTTATTATTCGGTAATTGGTTTTTGTTTTCATTTCGTCATCATTATTTTCTTGCAACAAAGTGTGGTTTATTTTCTCTTTTCGTGTCATTCTCTTGCAACAAAGTGTCACTTTTTCTTTTAAGTGTCATTTTCTAGCAACGGTTGAAAGATCACCGAACGAAGTGAAAATTCTAGGACCGAACGAGTGAATCAACTCAAGGACCGAACGAGGAGAATTTTTGAAGGACCGAACGAGCTCTTTTCTATAGGACCGAACGAGTGAATCTACTCAAGGACCGAACGAGGAGAATTTTTGGAGGACCGAACGAGTTCCTCTCTATAGGACCGAACGAGTGCAACAACTCAAGGATCGAACGAGGAAATTTTTGAAGGACCGATCGAGTTCTTTTCTATAGGATCGAACGAGAGCAAACTCTTCAAGGACCGAACTAGTTTTTCCTTCAAGGACCGATCGAGTGAATTCACTTGTGAACCGAACGAGTGGATCGAACTAGTTGATCTCTCTAAAAACCGAACCAGAGGACCGAACTAGCGAAGAACCGAACTAGCGAAGGACCGAACTAGCGAAGACCGAACTAGCTAAGGACCGAACTAGCGAAGGATCACTTTTATTAAATCGTATTCGTCCGTCGAAAACCGTAAATCTAGTCGTAATTTTATTCTGTTTTATAGCTCCGTTTTTAACGCATTCTTTTCGAGACGTTCTCGTTTCTGAAAGTTTCTATAATTTTTATGAGGTTTACAAAAAAAATATAACTTTCTGTCATGAATAGTATCTTTATAAAAATAGTAATTATAATAAAAGTTTTAATTGTCGTAAACACGCGAATTCATAACCATTCGTTATTAATTGAAAAATAACGATTTCTTATCATTTTGGAATCCTAAAAATATGTAATTATTATTAAAAAACATCAAACTTGGCTGTATGATATAAATTTTATAAAAATTATTATTATAAACTTGCGTTTTAATTAACTTATAACCGTTTGTACGTAAAATTTTCGTATTTAATCCGTTTAACAAGTTTATTACCTTTTTGGAATCGTCGTGAATTGTAATAATCTTACTAAAAACATAAAATTATCTGTTTGGAATTCGAAAACTACTGACCTCTAAATGATGTCTTTTATATAATGTATTTATATAATATGTTTTATATACTTTTCAACCTCACAATTTACCACAAGTCCTTTTATAATTAAATATATCATATGTTAACACAAATACTAATGTTCCGATAATTCTAATTTTCCAAGATCATCAAGATCACAAGTTATTAACTTTACATGAAATCATAAACTTTCTAAATAACTTTTAATTACAAGTTTTTATATGAACTTTTTATGCTTAAACCGAGATGTACAGATCTATATACCTTATTTCATGATACTACCAACATCATAATATGTGAAAAAATTGTACAAAATCATGATCACAAAAAAATATATTTTTCGACCGTGTTCAAAAGTATACAAATGTGATTTCACTATATAGCACATCATATACATAAAATCTCATAAACTAAAAGCATAAAGGTTTAAAATAGACCTTATGATGTATGAAGATGATGATAAACAAATACTAAACCCGTGTTTAGCCTTAAAACCAAAGCTTGCAAGATGAAACCCTTGATTAGGTTTAGAAAAACCCTAATCTTTCCTTTCTTGATTTCTTGCTTCAACACTTGTAAATAATTAATCAAGGCTTCAAAATACTTTGAGGTATCTTAGATATGGATATTAAAGAAAGTGTATGAAAATAGTTATATAAATTTTTGTATGGATTGTTTGAATGGCTTAGTGGACCTAGGGCTTTGTAAGAGGAAAAGAGAGGTTTTTGTAGCTTTTTCACCAAGTGTTTTATGTTATCTATGTGTTATCTCTTGATATGCATGTATATAAATGATCATAGATAGTCAAAGAGACATAAAGAGGGTTTTAGGGAAGTCATGGTCATAGTCTTGGTCAAATAGACAAGGTATGGTGTGGTTTTAATGAGGTATGTTGCACATTTGTACCAAATGGAAGAGATTTCCTATATATCTTGAGATCCATGGCATAATAATTGGCAAATATAAGACGTTAATATTGTGATGTTGTTGACTAATTTTTATGTATTGGTATAAATGTGGATGATGTTGAAGCGAATAAAAGTTTTGGTGGGTTCCGGAGTGCCTAAACGCAATTTATCGCGAAACGTATACACTTTACGTAGTCTATAAAATAAAATGAACAAGTTAATAATTAATTCTCAAAATAATTGAGATGAATGAGTTTAAGGGAATAATGTCGACTAAGATTGAGCTAACACTGGAACAATCACAACAAGGTGTTAGTAATGACGTCTTGGTAAGCATTGAAGGGGTTGAAGAATGAAAAAGAAATCTATGGATAAAGGGTGAAAACAAAGAAGCCCTCCACATAACTTAGGCAGAAACCGGGTCAATACATAATCCATCAGTTTTTACAAAGATGAATTCTGATATTGAAGACGACATAATAGACCCACTGATGCAATGCACAACCCTCCCTAGGCATTCGAGTTACTCTCAACAGAAACGTGTCTCATTTGTCACAGAGATACACACGACTTCTATTGACTTTCTCACTCTGAGCTAGTTGATATTGAATAGGTGGCAGTCTACTCCAGCCTTCGAGTACTAGAACCAAAACGCACTAATCGAGTCTAGAGCCAAGAGATTAATAAAATAAATCTCATTAGGATACATTCCACGACAAACACTTGTTGAACACCAATAAGTTCCCAAGCTGTTAACAAGAGTCCTACGCATTATCCTTGTGATTTTGCCAGAACATATAACTAATTTTCCAGTATTTTCATCAATGTAATACTACTACTTTATTAAGTACTACTTTTCACGGGAATAAATTTATCGTTTCATTCCATTCCATTACGTTTCATAGTTTACATTTCTAAAGTAAACGAACTCACGCAACCTACCTATGGCAATCCTATCCTCATATTTGTCAAGTCAATATCGTAATATCATTTTTACAAAGTACATTGCTCATATAATGTACCATTTGCAACGTTATATCAAAACGAGCTTTAAACCGTTATCGTATGCATTCAAAACCCAAATTCCATAAAGAGTTAACATCTAAAGTGAATGCACAAGCTACTAAAGCATATATACAAGTAACATAACATCTCATATGAATATACTTTCCCTCCAAAATAAGGTACAAGTTCTTTAAAGCATAATGTATAAGTCATTAATGCACGATATCCAAAATAGCTGTTTTACCTCTGTTTTCCTAAGTAATCTTGTACAATCTATTAAGTACAAGTTACAAGCAATCTATTCACTTCATTTACATTCCATATTCATTCGTATTTCATAAGAATTCATGAAATGAAATTGAGAAACCTTAACCCGAGCTAAATAGTAACCCGTGACCCGTTTATCGATTTTTATCCATTCTAAACCTCAACCAACACTCAAATAAGTTGTAATAACTTATATTACAACCTTATCAATCTCATTCCATCATTATTTCATCATCTCATTTCATTTATACGTAAATTGAATCCGAGAAACCCTAAACGTACCTAAATGGATCATTTGACTTGTTTACTCATTTTTAACCATTTCAATCTTGAACAACCAATCAAATACCATTATAAACTCATGATATGAGTTTAAAAATAAATATTTATCTTTACCTTAGCAATGTACAAGAAATTGAAGCTTAGAAAACCCTAATGAACTCATTACAAGCCCTAATTTAAATTGCGGCTTACTCATTCCATTTCGACCCATTTTAGCTTAAACCAACAATCAATCTTCATTGAAAATCCTTTATAAAATGCCTAAGATCAGTATTCTATCAACCTAGATTAAGTATACACGAATTATAAGCCTTAAAAAGCCAAAGAAACCCTAATATACCCTAATCGAACCCACGGCTATACTTACTCATTTTTAACCCATTTTATCCCAAACCACCTATAAACTTTCATTAAAAATCCTTGATACAAACCTTGAGAACATGTTTCTATCATTCTTTGATCAATGTGCATGAAATTTAAGCCAAGAAAAGTAGTTCGAGCCCTAGATAGCTAAAACAGACCCGCGGCTAATTTCTTTGCATTTCTACCCATTTTAAGACCTACTTTGTAAGTAAGCACCTCAATGAATCACCCACATGCTCTCCTAATCAGCTTATGCAGCTGCTATAACACTTCCTTGGTCCAAAACACAACCACATCACCCTCTTTGGTGCTAAATCAGGCTGCGGATGAGATCACACCCACATCACCTCTTTTAAAACTTTGACACCACATCCATAGACTCCAAATCAGTTCCTAGCTTGTCCTAATCACCCCCCACCTGTCCTAGATCAGGTTTCTAAGAAATCTTGGCCTCTAAGGGTCCTTTACCTATAAATAAGACCCTAACTCCTTCATTCATTCTCATCCCCCACTTCTTCTTTCTATAACCCAATTAAGCAAACATTATCTGCTTAATGTAATCCTAGGATCATCTAAGAAGATCAAGCAAGTGAAGCTTTGAAGAATTGAAGCCCTAGAGTAAAGAAACTAGGCGTACGAAGAGATTTTGACCCAAAACGACAATTTTTATGTTTTTCTTAAAACTAAATGTTATAATGGCTAAATGTTGTTATAATCTATCCTAACATGCTTAATTAATGTTAAAATAACCACTTTATTGATTATTGAAGGAATTTGAACTTAAAACCCGCGCGTTTTTGTTTTAAAACCCTAATTTGACCCGTTTTGCTTCCCAAAAATCTTAAAGAATCTTTATTTTTAAACTTCCTTTTTGTTAACATTCATATTTTAGTTTATTAATAAACCTAAAATATTCTTTTGAGAATGTTAAAATAAGCTTGGCATGGCAAATGTACTAGTGTTTTGTAAATATTATCCATGCAAGGGGTATATATCGTAACTTTCGGAAACTTATAACTAAAAGGACTAAAAATGTCATTTTATCAAAGTTATAACTACAGGGGTCTATTATGTCACTTTTTAAAGTGCAAGGTTTACTTTGTATATCTTTTAAACTTGAAGGACCAAACTCGTAAAAGTGCAAACTCCAAGGGTATATTTTGCCACTTTTCATACTCAAGGGTCTAAAATGTAACATTTTGAAAAAGTATAAAAATGTATTCAAAACATTACAAGACATAACTTTAATTAACGCTTGACGTGCTTAACATTTCCAGTTATTGAGCAAAACGCTTAAAACCGACTATACCGTATCACAATACTAGGGAGCTTCATATTACGAGGTTTCATCTTGGTATTACGTTCTGACTGGTATGTTTTGGTTGACGATTAAAGTAACCTTAGCTCCTCAAACGTTTACTGAATGACCTCTGAATTATGATGGCCCGAACGGTGATACAATACTCCATAATAATTCAATCAAAGATGATATTCATTATAATGTAAAACATATTCAATCAAACTAAGACTTGACATATTACCCCAGGTTGCGTGTGACGAAGCCGTTACTCTCATTCCATATACCTTTGCTATCACTCAGATTTCCCTATACTGTTAAGGTGAGTTCATAGCCTCGCATTTCAATCTCTTAAATGTTTTATAAACCCGCGAGGGGGATACATGCTATAAACCATGAATGCAATTATTTTCTTGTTATGCTATATTCCGAGTTTACAATGCCTAGAGTTAACTATTTGCCTTTAAGTCCTAATATCATGAACCGTGTAATTACTCTACGGAGTAAGCAGCGAATTTGTGAATGATCATTTGGGTTGACTCCCCGTTGTGTAAGCCCGCTCATACCGGTAACCAATTGCACATCATTAGAATATAACTGCAAGTGTTTTGGCAAAGGCACTCATTGGGGCTATAACGTAATAAATATATCCCAAGGCTTTGGGATTCATGATGCTAATGGCAAAAATATTTGTTTATATAACGGTGTAAACAACGTAACCCAATATCGAAAATTGGCATTCAATATTTAACTTAAACCTATGAATATCACTCAACCTTTGTGTTGACTTTTTAGCATGTTTTATCTCAGGTAACTAAGCAACCTATGGCATGGAGTGGCGAGGACTTGAAGATGGCAAAACCGTTATCATTCAAACTTTGTATTTTAGATTTTGGGACCTCTCGTTTGTAAAAACTCTAAAGAAATAATAATGATAACTAAATATTCAAAAACGACTTCTTTTTTGATTCGTTTTCTATGCATTAAAACTGTTGTACCTTGAATTAATAACCCCAGATTCTATCCGCTGCTATATGTAAAAATGGGGGTTGTTCCAGATTTGGTATCAGAAGCCAACCCGTTTATAGAGAACAAGGTTGGAACCTAACGATAACTACTTTTTCTTCTTTGTCCGTCTTATCATCCATCAACTCAGTTGTAAACTCGATAGCCTCTTGCATAGTTTTCGGCTTTGATGCCTTTACACTGCCATGTATCATATCGGGCAAGCCACCGATATATTTTTCAATCTTTTCTATCTCTTCTAGGAACATCCTGGAACACATCAAAGCTAGTTGCTGAAATCGTCGACTATAGGCCACCACATCGGTGCCCTTGACCTTAAGATTCCACATCTCAGTCTCAATCTTCTTGATCTCACCCCTCGGGCAGTATTTATCAGTCATCATTTTCTTCAGTGCTGCCCATGGCATAGCATGAGCTGCTTCAGGAGTAGTGGTCTTAACATGGGCATTCCACCATGTAAGAGCATCGTCTTGTAGAGTGCAAGTCGCAAATTTGACTTGACTAGCTGCTGTGTAATTGCTAATGCTAAACACAGACTCCATTTTCTCAAACCATCGAGTGAGTCCGACAACTCCCTCAGTGCCTTTGAAGTCCAAAGGTTTGCATTTCAAGAATTCAGAGTAAGAGCATTCGCGAGCAGTTTGGGCTGGCCTTGGTCCTGAACCATTGCTATTGTAGCCATTCCTAACCCTGCTTGCTTCTGCTTCAGCCATTGTAGCAGCAACTCCTTGATCAATTAAGGCCTGAAGTTGTGCCTCAGTAACAATTGTGGTGGGTGTTGCATTTGGGGTTGGTGTGACTGAAGTTGACCTTGTGGTTCTCTTTGATGCCATTTTCTTCAATCACAAGAAAATACAATACCCGTTAGATTTCAATACAATCATAACGTGACATAACATATGCATCATAAATAAAAAGATCACATCACACAGTGAAACATATAACCAACACAAGATCGACATAACATAATACATCCATTTCATATATAATCTGGAAATATACATGATCTGTTTGGTACACAATGCTTCCCTATCGCTAGGTTACAAAATGAAAATCAACATAGAGCCCTACTAGCCGGGAGTTACCCGTAATACTTAGTAGGCTATACAGGATAGCTAATCAGAAACAAAAGATCTATACAGGATAGCTAACCAAAACAAAAGATCTATACCGCCTGCTAGCTGGGAGTAACCCATAAAACTTAACAGACTGCATAGTAGATACAATCATAACCAAAGTCTAGGAACTGCTACCAGTGTCCTCCAATGTGTCAACGCGTGCTCCAGCCTCCAGGGCCTGGGTACGCATGATATGCTGAACAGCAAGATCATGTGGTTGACCATCTCTAACACTGTAACTCGTGTCTCTAATGCCCTGCAGTAAGCTTCAGACCTAGCCAAGGCCTGACGAGTCTCCATACTCTCTTGCTCGTAAGTAAGTCTCTCTCTCTCCTCAATACCTCAATCTCAGCTCTCACAGCTGCACGATCCTTCTGGGCATCGTAATATCGTGAGTAAAACTCTGAACTCTCTCTACTATGAACATCTACCTGATAACTAACCCTCATGTTAACCATCTCTAAGGCGGTCATCATCCTCCTCTCAGTATCTCAAAACCTGGTCTCCATAGTGTCTACAAGACTGTAATCGACTCTATAGGTCATAGTAGGTCTTGGCTGTCTCGCAGCAGCAGCAGCAGAACTCTCCCCAACCTCACTACTAGGTTTAGGAGTAGTAAGTAGTAGCCTCTTCTGAGGTGGCGTGTCAGCCTCGGGAATATCAGCTCTGCGGCTAATGGATGGTGCAGGTAGTGGTATAGGTAGCAATGGTGGGGTCCTTGATGGGAGTAGTGGATGATAGGTGGATGGTGCTGTAGCTCTCATCTGAGCCATGGCTGCTCTAGTACGTGGGGGTCAGATATGTGGGGATAAAAAGGATGGTGGTAGTGGAGGTGTAGGTGCCTCATCCTCAGCTGGCACTAAGTCCTCAGGATGCTCAGGCTCCGGAATGTACACATATACATGATCCTCCAGCTCTATAGGATCAGGTACATACTCTAGAGAATGTGGTGCCTGCTCCAACAACTGTCGGGCAGCCTCCTCGTAAGGATCCTCGGATGGAATACTCCAAGATCGTGCCTCAGAGTGAACAGAAGTATAGGTAACAGCGGAATCAGCTGACATGACTACTGTGACCAGCAGAAATAACTTATATGAGTATATAATATAAAGCTCTTATTGTAATATGTGTAATATATTATAACCACGAATATCAATTATGAATGCATCTAGTAAAAGTAACTAATGCAAACAACTAGTGTCCTATAAAAACCCTTTTTATGAATGCAATGTTTTAAAAACGGTACTAGTCCAGCAAAAATATTTGACCTGGTTCTCTATAACCTTGGCTCTGATACCAATCTGTAACACCCCCAAATTGGGTCGCAGCGGAATAAGGATCTCAGGGGCATGTTACTTCATAGATCAATAGCACAAGATGTATATAGAATGACCAAAAAGTCGTTTAAAACTAATACATTGGAATTAACAAAGTATTTGTTACATAAGCCGAAGCTTCACTTGTCCACTTGTTTAAAATACAAAGATTTCTAGCCCATAACAGTTATACAAAATGAAATGCGACAAAATCTTTAATGCATGATATCCAAATCAAAACCACCAATATATCCCTGGCACCTCGTGCCTATTGACCACCTGAAAACATTGCTTTAAAACGTCAAAAAAAATGTTGGTGTATTCGTAAGTTAGTAAAAAAATATAATATGCAAGACCGCAAGACTTTCCCCATAATAATGCAACAAATGCAAACATCACAAAATCCGATTACGTTTTCCTAAGCTCATGACACTGAAGCTCGACAATTATATTCGCAATAATAAATATTGCTATTCTACCCGATCAGATGTTCAACCCTAAACATCCCAAATCCGACATGTTATAACGTTCGTTCTCGGTGATAGCTAATCACCCGAACGAGGAGGTCAATCCCAAATAGATCTATTCATAACATTCGCGCTCACATAATGTAATTCACAACTACATCCATGTAATTAACAGTTCATGATAATTGGCTCAACTTGGGTTATCGCTACTTAGGCAAACACGTAAGCAATATAAAATATACACTTGCGTCCAATTTATAAAATAAAGCATGTTTTCACCCCAAAGTTATAAATCATTGAAATCGTAAAAATGTGGGGCTATGAACTCACCTTGAGTTATGATAATCCAAATATCACAGATAACGCGTCACGTAAATGATCGAATGCAACCTAAATGAACATAGGTCGTATAAGCACTAATTGCTTTGATTAACTAACATCAAATGCATTCTTATGTAGCTACATCACCAATCTATTGTAGTTGAATATATATTTATAATTGTAAAAACATTTTTAAATATCAATTCTAGTAATTATGGCATTACGTTCGCGATTCAAGTCCCGTTTCTCTCGTTTCTTACTCCACGCATTCGTAATAAACGACGTATCAAAATATGACAGTTTTGTATTTTCATGTCCTCTGCATAAACATGATTTTACTGTTCAAGCCATTTTAAAAATTCATTTTTTATAACTTAAAATAACGTAACACACGTAAACGTCGTATTTTAATTCGTTATAGCCTTTGTTTTTTTAATCGATTTCTTTCGAGTACGTCTGCTTATTGAAAATTCTATCAATTTAAAAGGTTTACAAAAATAAAAGTTTCTGTCATGAATAGTGTTTTTACTGTTCATAGTTTATAAAGTTATTTTTATAAACTTTTAATTACCGAATACCCTCGAAATTCATAACTCCTTCATTATAAATTGAAAAATTATGATTCTTATCATTTTAGAATCCTAAAAATGTATTTTATTTTGTTAAAAATATCCAACTTGCTGTTTTATAAGATTTTTATAAAAGTTATTTTATAAACTCGTTTAATTAACGTATAACTCGTAATTAGCGTAACTTTTTCGTTATTTATCCGTTTTTCAAGTGTCTTACTTGCCCAGACTCGTCTTGAGATGTACTACCTTTTTAAAATGTCAAACCTACTGTTTGGATTTCTAATCCAAACAGCCCCTTAAGATATATGTATATACTTACTTAGTTAACTTGTTTTAAACACTTTTTAACTATAATATTTACCACAACTCTTTTATAACTCTTATTATACTATGTAATATATATTATATAGTCCATAGATAATATTTTTGTCCTTGAGTCCAAGTTAACAACTCCATAACCTCACATGAAATCATGAAATCCTTAAGTAAACATTTACTTACAATTTATGTATGAACATTTTACACTTAAACCAATATGATGTCATACTTATATATCCTTTATTTCATGATATTTACCAACATATAAAGCATGAATAAGTGTACAAAATGATAACCACAAGTAAAAACTCTTTTACATGATTAAAAATCATTAAATGGTGATTTCACTACATATCATCATATAGATAAAATGTACCAAGATATCAAGAAACTCTATTGGTGGCCTAACATGAAGGCAATCATTGCAGAATATGTTGGCAAATGCTTGACAAGTTCTAGAGTTAAAGTAGAATGTCAAAAGCCATCCGGCTTACTGGTACAACCAGAAATTCCTATGTGAAAATGGGAAAGAATAATAATGGATTTCGTTACCAAGCTACCCAAAACCACAAACGAACATGACACCATCTGGGTCATTGTCGATCGCCTTACCAAATTCGCACATGGTGTGCCAATTTCCATCATCTTGGATAGTGACAGTCATTTCACATCCAGATTCTGGCAGTCATTACAAATTACTTTGGGTACTCAATTAGACATGAGTACAACATATCATCCTGAAACCAATGGACAAAGTGAAAGAACCATCCAAACACTCGAAGATATGCTACGAGCTTGTGTTATAGATTTCAAGAAAAGATGGGATAACATTTACCATTAATAGAATTTTCCTACAATAACAGTTATCATGCCAATATCAAGACAACCCCGTTCGAAGCACTTTATGGACGAAAGTGTAGATCACTTGTTTGCTGGGCCAAAGTTGGAGATACTTAACTCACGTGACCAGAAATAATTTATGAAACCACTGAAAAGATCGTACAAATTCGTCAACGCTTGCAAGCAGCAAGAGATCGACAAAGAAGTTACGCCAATGTAAGGTGAAAACCTTTGGAATTTCAAGTGGGCGATCGCGTTATGTTAAAAGTATCACCTTGTAAAGGTATCTTTCGATTCGGAAAACGACGAAAGCTTAATCCTCGATACATTGGGCCATTCAAAATCTTTGAACGAATTGGTCCGGTGGCATACAAGCTAGAGCTTCCTGAAAAGCTTAGTAATGTCCACAATACTTTCCACGTTTCTAATCGCAACAAATGTTTATCCGATGAATCTCTCATCATTCCAATGAAAGAACTTCAACTCGACGACAAACTCAACTTTATAGAAGAACCAGTGGAAATTATGGATCGTGAAATCAAGAAACTTAAGCGAAGTCGTATTCCTATAGTCAAAGTGCGATGAAACTCTAAAAGAGGACCGGAATTTACATGGGAACGCGAAGATGAAATTCGTGCCAAATATCCTCATTTGTTTTCAATCATCAATTCAAAATCCAATTAAATCTCGGGACAAGATTTCTGTAAACATGGGGGACTATAACAACCAACAAAATTTTCATCAATGTAAATATCCATCTATTAAGTTAGATGCAATGTACTATCTATCTATTATGAACCACCTTTTTCAAGGAAATTTTTCTCTTTATTACATTACTTGCTTTGCCAATATCTCATTATGCAAGGTAACTTGCATAACTAAAGTTAACGAGCTCACACAACCTACCTATGGCAATCCTATCTTTATATATGTCAAGGAATATCATAATATGTCAAGTCAATATCATAATATCATTTTTACAAAGTACATTACTCATATAATGTACCATTTGCAACATTATATCAAAACGAGCTTTAAACCGTTATCGTATGCCTTCAAAACCCGAATTCCATAAAGAATTAACATCTAAAGTGAATGCACAAGCTACTAAAGCATATGTACAAGTAACATAACATCTCATATGAATATACATTCTCTCCAAAGAAAGGTACAAGTCTTTAATACATAATGTACAAGTCATTAAAGCACGATATCCAAAATAGCCGTTTTAACTCCGTTTTCCTAAGTAATCTTGTACAATCTATCAAGTACAAGTTACAAGCAAGTCATGCATTACATTTTCAATCCATAATCATTCTCATTTCATAAAATTACAAGAAACCAAGATTAGAAACCCTAACCCAAGCTAAATAGTAAACCATGACCCGTTTATCGATTTTTATCCGTTTTAAACCTCAACCAACACTCAAATAAGTTGTAATAACTTATTTTACAATCCTGTCAATCATATTCAATCATTATTTCATCATCTCATTTCATCTATACGTAAATTGAATCCGAGAAACCCTAAACGTACCTAAATGGATCATTTGACCCGTTTACTCGTTTCTAACCATTTTTAATCCCGAACAATCAACCAAGTGCCATTGTAAACTCATAATATGAGTTTACAATCCATTATCTATCATTTTCCTAGCAATGTACAAAAGTTAGAAACCTAGAAAACCCTAATGAACTCAATACGTGCCCTAAATGGAACCCGTGGCTTAATCACTCATTTTCAACCCATTTTAGCTTAAACCACCAATCAATCTTCATTGGTAATCCTTAATACAAGACCTAAAATCAGTATTATATCATCATTGATCAAATGTACTTGAAATATAAGCCTTGAAAACCCAAAGAAACCCTAACGAGCCCTATATGAACCCGCGGCTATTCTACCTCATTTTCTACCCATTTTAATTCAAACCACTTATCAAACCTTGATTATAATCCTTAATACAAACCTTAAGATCAGTAATCTATCATCTTGGATCAAGTACATATGAAATATAAACTTGAAAACACTAAGAAACCCTAACCAAACCCTACTTGACCCGTACCCCATTTTCCTTCATTTTTGTCCCATTTTATAATCAACCATGTGATCAAGCACCGCTATGACTCACCTCATTCTTCCATAAACTGCTTACAAGCACCAATCTTGAATTTCTTGGCAAAAAATAAGCCACATCTCCCTCTTTTATACCATATCAGCCATGGCATGCACATGGTGTTTCCACCATGTTCTTGCTAGCTTCTAGTCCATACAACTCACTCTCTAGCTTCTACTAATCACCCTCTAGATGTCCCATGTGTCCTAGATCAGATTAAAAAGAAACCTTGGCCTCTAAGGGTCCTTTACCTATAAATAGAACCCATAACCCTTCATTCATTCTCATCCCCCACTTGTTCTTTCTATAACCTAATTAAGCAAACATTCTCTGCTCCATATGATCCTAGGATCATATAAGAACATCATTCAAGCAAAGCTTTGAAGATTTGAAGCCTCGAGAACAAGATACAAGGCGTACGAGTGGAAATACTACCCGAAATGACATAAACCTTCATATTTTAGCTTATATTAATAAAGTTATAACCTATAAATGACTTTTAGAATGTTAAAATAAGCTTGCATGGCAATTCAGACTTGTTTTACAAAAGTATTCCATGCAAGGGGTATATATCGTAACTTTTTGAAATTCATAACTAAAACGACTGAAAATGTCATTTTATCAAAATTATAACTATAGGGGTCTATTATGTCACTTTTCAAAGTGCAAGGTTTACTTTGTATATCTTTTAAACTTGAAGGACCAAACTCGTAAAAGTGCAAACCCCAAGGGTATCTTTTGCCATTTTTCATTCTCTAAGGTCTAAAATGTAACATTTTGAAAAAGTATAAAAATGCATTCAAAACCTTACCAAACATAACTTTAATTAACGCTTGACGTGCTTAACATTTCCAGATATTGAATAAAACGCTTAAAACCACTTATGTTATAACCATAATATCATTCATCATCAATGTGCCTTTATAAATCATGTCCCGGATATCTATTGTACCACAATACTAGGGAGCTTCATATTAAGGGGTTTCATCTTGGTATTACGTTCTGACTAAGTTGTTGGGTTTACGATTTAAAGTACCCTAGCTCCTCAAACGTTTACTAAATGACTTCTGATTTATGATGGCCCGAACGATGATACAATAATTCCAAGCTTTCCAATCAAACTCATGAACCAAAGCTCTAAAGTACAATCTTCCTAAAATCTTGACATATTTACCCAGGTTGCGTGACGTGGCTGTTTACTATCATTTTGCTATATCAACCATCCCCGTTAAGATTGTGATAAGGTCGTCAGCTTTTATTTTGGAATATTTATTACATCTACCTATCAGGTAAGATTCATAACCTTGCCTTTACTCATTTACATGGTTTATAAACTCGCAAGGGGGATACATGCTTGTTACAAACTCTATTACATACTCGTTTATCTTATAACAATGTGATTGCTTTTCAAGGACTTAGTGAGATTCATAACCTCGCCTTTACTCATTTACATGTTTTATAAACCCGCGAGGGGGATACATGCTTGTTACAAACTCTATTACATACTCGTTTAATCTTATTTACATGTGATTTACTTTTCAGGAACTTAGTGAGTTAAATAAACCTTGCCTGTTAATTATTTACATGTTTTATAAACCCGCGAGGGGGATACATGTTGTTTACAAACTCTTTTACATACTCGTTTCTTTATAACAAAGTGATTCTTTCAAGACTTAGTGAAGTTCACAAACCTCGCGTTTACTTATTTACATTGTTTTATAACACGCGAGGGGGATACATGCTTGTTTACAAACTCTTTTACATACTCGTTTATTCTTATAACAATGTGATGCTTTTCAAAGATTAGTGAGATTTCATAACCTCGCCTTTAATCATTTACAGTTTATAAACCGCGAGGGGATACATGCTTGCTACAAACTCTGATTACATACTCATTTTTTATAACAATGTGATTGCTTTTCAAGGACTTAGTGTGTTCATAGCCTCACTTTTAAATCTCTTATATTCTAAACCGTGCAGGGTGATACAGCTTAAACTATGAATACCAAGTGCTTTTCCAGATTATTGTTATCTGATAATTACCATTATAACTATTTTCTAAGTTAAATTTATACCAAAAAGGTCCCTATTATCATGGACATTAAAATCACTTTCGGGTGAAACGCGAATATTGTGGATAGATCTATCGGGATTAAAGAATCTTGTTTGTGCTAGACGGGATGGTAAGCCATTACACACTATATTTAAATTTCATAGGTATATGGCAATTACCTACACCGAGGGCCATTATCTATATATTATATATCACTTCATATTTGGGTATATTTATAAACTATAGTAATGTTTGGTGTGCCATGTGCTTACACTAAGACCAAAATCAGCCAATATATATATATATATATATCACATCAATTTGGGTATATATATACACAAGTCAGTTTGTGTGCCATGAGTTTAGACACAATTATACAATACCACAATGCAGTAATACCATTTTCCATAATAATTGTGCTCGTACAATTCTTACATTGTGACTTGTATTCAAACTGTTTAATTATAAACCTATGAATTTCACTCAACCTTTGTGTTGACACTCTTTAGCATGTATCTGGTACTTAAAGCAATCTATGGCATGGAGTGGCTCGGACTTGAAGATGGCTGAACTGTTATCATTCACACTTTATGTTTTAGATTTTGGGACCTACATTTTGTAAAAACTCTGATTATAATGAATGATAACTAAATTTTTCCAAAACGTCTCTTTTGAGTCGTTTTCTATAATTATGACTGTTGTACTATGAAGTAATACCCTAGATAAGCTTCCGCTGCTATATGTAAAAATGGGGGTGTTACAGAATGGTATCAGCGCCATGGTTATAGAGAACAAGGTTAAAACCTTAACTATAACTACTTTTCTTTTCCAGCCATCAAAGTCCTCCGTGCCACTGCATTCCCGGAATAGTATGTAAAGATACATAACTACTATATTATCATATAAATAAATTATGTTATTTACAACTGGGTTGTTAACAAAACGATGTCTTCTCCCAACCACTCTACTTCCGATATTAAGGATACTTTTTCCTTTATGAATATTCTTAACTATACTTCGGTCTCATCGGATTATTTCAGCTTCATCGAAGCCTTCTTTAACTCTCAAAAAGTCTAAAGATAACATGATCCCACCAGCATTCTTACCTTTCTACAATAATCCTTATTTGAAGGACGTATTAATGATAAGATGATCATACAAAAAGATGGTAACGAACTAAAGACCGAACTTAAGAAAGTCCGTTCCCAGATTATCAAACTTCAAAGAAAGCAATTAGGGCAAAGGGATAAGATTGCTTTTGCTCACTTCAGAATTTCTAATCTTGAACAAATCATTAAGGAAATTCAAGCTCATCACCAAACGGATCATGAAATCTTAGATGCCACTACAACTTAAAATCAACAAAACTGTAGACTATTAGAACCTAGCCACGAGATGTGTGGTAAATACAAACTTGGTCAAATTTTAACTATGTACAGTAAAAGGCAAGTTGTTTAATGAGATATACAAAGTCAATCCGCGTTTTCTAATACCAACTATCTCTATTAACATCATCATCTCCGTCATCAATCATATGCATCATTATTCTTCGGTCTTCATCATGAAACATACCATAACCGCTAGATGCTTAGAAATTCAAAATAACATTACTCCTTTAGAGCATCACCATTTTACTACATTTATGTTAATAGAATAGCCTTTGAAAGGATGTCAACATCTGAAACACCAGCCATAACTTTGGCTGCCATCCAGCAACTAATTGCTGATGGCATTGCCGCAGCTCTGGAAGCACAAACTGCAACAATGGCAAGTGCTAGTAATCCCATCAGGAACACCGGTCCTTACTGGAACCCTGTAGCAAAAACGGGAAAACTATAAAGGAGTTCCGTTACGCTGTCAAACCTTCTACTTCAAAGGTATGGAAGGAGCAGGTTCCTCCTTCACTGGTTTGAGCGACGAGAATCGATATTTCTCATAGCAACTGGCCCGAGTAAAATAAGTAACTATTTGCTACCGTACTTTCAACCATGATGCTCTGTCCCTGGTGTAATTCATACGCTTAACCTATAGGGAATAGGACCAACGCCAATCAAATCACCTGACCGAATTGAAAAGGCCTCTTTAACCAATAAGTATTGCCCTCTAAACTGAAGTCAGGAAAATGGAAAGAAATGAATTTTACAACTTGGCCGTGAAAGGAAATGATCTTAAGACTTACATTAGAAGGTTCCAGGAATTGACAGTTTTATGCCCAAACATGGTGTCAAATTCTAAGAAACTTATGGAAATCTTCATCAATGGATTACTCAAAAGTATTGAAGGAAATGTTACTGCCTCGAAGCCTCAAACTTTGGAGGAAGCCACCAACATAGCCTAGAGGTTAATGGATCAGATAATAAAGCATGATTCTGTGCAAGAAACCAATAATCACAAACAAAATTTTAAGGATAAGAGAAACATCATCAACAATAACAACTATCAGAATAACTATAACAATAACGACCATAACAATGACTACCACCAACAGCAGAATAAAAGACAAGAAACCTCCAGGACTTATACAGCCACCAATGGGTATACTGGAAATCGTCCCTTATGTGGAAAAATTGCACCTTGCCCCCCAAAAAAAATCCCGCATCACATAGGACCATGCACTGTCAAGTGTCGGACTTGCAACAGGGTAGGTCATCTAACCAAGAATTGCAGAAACAAAAGATCAACCACTAGAAACAACCTCCAAATAGTATTCGTAACTTGTAGTGCCTGTGGAAAGAAAGGACATTATGCAAATCAATGCTTAAAAGCAAGCAACATGACTACAGGGAAACATGCGTTAAGACAGTTTGCTTTGTGTTTCGCATATGATGTCTACTCTAAAAACAACTCATCGAGGATATTCAATTCATACACCAGAACTTCTGAACACACTTCATAAGTTGAAAACCCAAACAGCCAAGCTACAATCTTTTGCATTTGTTTCCTTTATCTAGATCATATCACAAGACACGGTAGCATAAGTATCAATTACGCTTTTAAGTTTCATATGTAAAATTATCATGAATAATAAAGGGGATTTCCATCTCATCTTGTTATCAGGTAATATCAAAACTCGACATTGTTGTCAATTCCATTAGTTCTATTATGTTCAACTCTAAATACTCCCCTCACACCTTTGAAGCACTTATTATCATTAAAATACGACAAATATGGACATCATTGCAATTAATATCTCATTATTCTTCTCATTACCTTTGATGGTTTTGAAAAATCATATCATTTCTACACGTTACCATTCGATATCATGTTTTTGAGGCTTAGGTAGATATTTAAAATCATCTAGTGCAATGAATTAGGACGCTTCTTCATTTGAATAAGGAAATTATAAACCTCCGAACTATGAATTTATAAATTCTTAGTTACAAGGATTTGGATGCTTCTCTTTGTAAGTGACAAATTATAAATAAGTAGGATTAAGTATATGGCATATGTACAAACAACATTCTTTCAATCTGTGATCCGCTTGTACAAACAAATCCCTTACTTCATATTATCTTCCTATGATGAATCTTTAAAACTTTTAACTCCATTCATTCGACTAAAATCTCGGAACGAGATTTCTTTAAAGGGTGGAGACTATAACAACCCATAAATTTCACCAATGTAATATCTCTCTGTTATATAATATATCACTTTTTCACAAGGAAATTTTTCGCTTTATTACATTTCTTGCATTACCAATATCTCAATATGCAACATAACTTGCATATCTAAAGTTAACGAGCTCACGCAACCTACCTATGGCAATCCTATCTTCATATATGTCAAGCAAACATCATAATATGTCAAGTCAATATCTTAATATTATTTTTACAAAGTACATTACTCATATAATGTACCATTTGCAACATTATATCAAGACGGGCTTTAAACCGTTATCGTATGCCTCTAAACCCTAATTTCATGAAAGATTAATATCTAATGTGAATGAACAAGCTACTAAAGCATATGTACAAGAAATATAACATCTCATTTGAAATATAAACTCCCTCCAAGTCAAAGTACAAGTTTTTAAAAGTACAATATACAAGTCACTAAGCATGATCTCTAAAATATTCGTTTTACCTCCGTTTTCATTCTAATTTCTTGACCACCACTTTTGTACAAGCTAATACACTAAATATACAATGTATAAACCCTAATTATTCTACTCATAAGCTCTCACACACATTTTTACACTCAAAACCCTAATTCAAAACCCTAAACCCTAAAACCGAGCTAGTTTCTAAACCATGACAGGTTTCTTCATTTTTATCCATTGTAAACCTAAACCAATACTCAAATAAGTTGTAATAACATAAATTACAACATTATCAATCACATTTCATCTTCATTTCACCATTATTAACAACAATGTACAAGAAGTAAAGCTAGAAAACCCTAAATGAACCCTAATTTCAAACTATGACCCGTTTACCTATTTTTCACCCATTTTAAACCTAAACCACCTATAAAATCTTGTTAATAATCCTTAATACAAACCTTGTGATCATTAATCCATTCTTATATCACAAATGTACTCGAATTCCAAGCTTAAAACAGTAAACGAGCCATAAGGAACCCGCGACCCTATTCTTTGCATTTTGACCCATTTTGAAAGTTATTCTTGCAACCAAGGACCTCAATGACCATGCTACTTCTCTTATAAGCAGCTTACACAAATATCTACTCCATTCTTGGTCTTAAAATGAGCCACATCACCCCTTTTTTCTCTCTTATTTACCCGCGGCATCACAAGAACAAACCACCACCCTTAAGCTAGTTTCTATCTCTAGCAACTCATCACATAGCTTCTACACATCACCCTCTAGCCCTCATACATGTCCAAACCGGACCTAAAAGCTTCCTTGGTCACCAAGGGGGATTTCGACTATAAATAGGGACATAAACCCTTCATTCTAACTCATCCCCCACTTCCTCCTCTATAACCCTTAATAGCAGCAATACTTTGCTCAAATAAGATCCTAAGAGGTTTTAAGAAGTCTTAAGATCAGAAGTGAAGCAAAATAAATCAAGAAAAGAAGCCCGAGAGTCATTATTCTAGGCGTACGAAGCTAAAAGTCCTGATTTCAACCCGTTTTCAAGCTATAAGCTCAAAATCATGTTCCGTAAGCTTACAATCTGTTTTCATACCCTTATAATGTTCATATTATCATACTTAAACTCTTTTTAAAAGCTTTGAACTCAAAAACATATGTGTTTTACCTTTTTGATCCAAACTGAGCTCACGAAACCCTAATTTCGTGTTTCTACTTAATCTATAAGCTAAACTTGTAAACTATTGTTATAATCTATTCTAATAAGCTTATCTAACATTATAATAAGTACTTTATTAAGTTTTGAAAGAATTTTAGCTTAAAACCCGCGCGTTTTCATTTTGAAACCCTAATTTGACCTGTTTTGATTTCTGGCTTAACGAATCATTATTTTAAACTTTTGTTATGTTAAACCTTCTTATTTTAGCCTATTCTAATAAGCTACAACCTGAAAATATCTTTTGAAATGTTAAAATAAGCTTGCATGGCCATTCGGACTTGTTTTGTAAATATTATCCATGCAAGGGGTATATATCGTAATTTTCGAAACTTATAACTAAAGGGACTGAAAATGTCCTTTTATCAAATTTATAACTATAGGGGTCTATTATGTCACTTTTCAAAGTGCAAGGTTTACTTTGTACATCTTTTAAACTAGAAGGACCAACTCCTAAGGGATATTTTGCTATTTTTCATTCTTATGGGGCTAAAGGGTAACATTTGATAAAGTTTAAAAACTTGTTCCATAAAACATTACAAGACATAACTTTAACTAACATTTTTCGTGCTTATCATTTCCAGATATTGATCAAAACCTTTAAAAACCGATTATATCATAATCACAATACTAGGAGGACTCATATTAAGTGTTTATTCTTGGTATTACGTGTCTGTCTGAGTTGTTGGGTTTATTGATCTAATGTGCTCATAGAATCCTCAAACGTTTACTGATATGACCTCTGTATTAGTTGGCCTTGTACGGTGATACAACTACTACTGATAATTCAATCAAAGATGATATTCATTATAGTAAAACCATTATTACACATCAAACTATGACTTGACATATTAACCCTGGTTATGTGTGACGATTGCCGTTACTCTCTTTAAATATACACTTATTTCTATCACTCAGATTTCCTTATACTGTTAAGGTGAGTTCATAGCCTCACATTTCAATCTCTTAAATGTTTTATAAACCCGCGAGGGGGATACATGCTATAACCATGAATGCAATTGTTTTCTGTTTTGCTATTCGATTATTATGTGTCCTGATTTATTATTGCCTAAGTAACTATTTTGCCTTTAAGTCCCCAATATCATGAACCGTTAATTACTCTACGGAGTGAGCGCGAATGTTGTGAATAGATCTATTTGGGTTGGACTCCCCGTTGGTGTACCCAGTTATACCGGTAACCAATTGCACACCATTAGAATATAACTGCGGGTGTTTTGGCAAAGGCACCCGTTGGGGCTATAACGTATCAAATATATCCCAAGGCTTCGGATTCATGAGCTAATGGCAATAATATTGTTTTACAAATAACGGGTGTATAACAACGTAACCCAATATCGAATTTGCATTCAAATTATTTAACTTAAACCTATGAATATCACTCAACCTTTGTGTTGACTTTTTAGCATGTTTTATCTCAGGTAACTAAGCAACCTATGGCACGGAGTGGCGAGGACTTGAAGATGGCAAAACCGTTATCATTCAAACTTTGTGTTTTAGATTTTGGGACCTCTCTTTTGTAAAAACTCTGATGAATAAATGAATGATAACTTAATTTTCAAAAACGACTCTTTTTTATTCGTTTTCTATGATTATGACTATGGTACCTTGAAGTAATACCCCAGATTAGCTTCCGCTGCTATATGTAAAAATGGGGGTGTTACAGATTTGGTATCAAGAGCCACGTTATAGAGAACAAGGTTGAAACCTTAACTATAACTACTTTTCTTTTCCATCCAAGAAAGTCCTCCGTGCCGCTATATCTTCTGGAATGGTATGTAAAGATACATAACTATTATATTACTAAATAAATAACTTATGTTATTTACCGCTAGATTGTTAAACAGAATGATGTCTTCTCCCAACCATCCTACTTCCAATATGGAGGATGCCTTTTCCTCCAACTTCCCAAACTATCTTTCGGCTTCTCCGGATTATATCCCGACTTCACCGGGAAAAACTTACTCTAGCTCTTCCAACTCATTTGGAATAGTCCCTCTAGCTTCACCAACTCTTTCATTATTTCATGATGATCCCTACATGAAAGCTTTACAAGCCTTTTATACTGAAAAATCACCTAACCCGCCTCCAACTATCATACCTCCATCTTCAATACCTAATCCTCAAGAATTTTTGTCACCCAAGAAACAAGGCCGATCATCTTCTTCTACCTCTTCCCTACCTCAAGCCTTTGAGATAGGTGAAAGCTCACAAAAGACAAGTATAGAGCGTCATGAGGAACAAATCAAATAAATTATGAATTACTTAGGAGAACTCTCTCTCGATCGTATTGTGCATATAGAAGATAAAGTCAAAGGTCTCGGAAAAGGACGAGTAATCATCCAACAAGATTTCGATATTTTGGAAACTGAACTTCAACAAGCCCGTGCCCAAATTACCAAACTCCAGAGGAAACAAATGGGAAGTAACCATAAGACCTCTCTAGCCCGCTTCAGGATTACTGAATTGGGAGACATCATCAATGACATGAATGCTCGTCACCAAGCGAATATATAAAATCTCCAAGACTCCATCAACGAACTCAAGAACCGTATGGAATAATCATCCAACTTCTAGTTTAAATTCCAGTATTAGCTTTTAACCTTGCCACGGGATGTGTGGTATAAATAAAACACTTGTCAAATCTTGACTATGTATAGTACTAAAGCAAGTTGTTCTTAATACAAAGGCAATCCCGTTATCTACCTTGTTGTTTCTTAATACCGCTTTATTCATCTCATCATCATTCATCATTCATTCATCATCATCATGTGCATCATCTTTATCATCATCGTCCTCATAGCAATGCTTATTTTTGAAATTTAAGCATTTTAAATAAAAATAAGCATTCCTTTTTAAACAATCTTAGACTTGTGATATCATTCTTATTATGTGTTGTCTTTTATTGATAGAATGCCTCGCAAAAGGACATCAACATCTGAAGCACCGGCCATGACTCAAGCTGCCATTAGAAAACTAGTTGCTGATAGTGTCACTGTGGCTCTAGAAGCACAAGCTGCAACAATGGCAAATGCTAATAATCCCAATAGGAACACCGGTCCTACTGGAAGTCCTATATTAAAAATGGGAAACTATAAAGAGTTCATCAGCTGTCAACCTTTCTACTTTAATGGTACGGAAGGAGCAGTTGGCCTTATCCGCTGGTTTGAACGAACCGAATCAATATTCTCTCGTAGCAAATGTGCTGAAGAAAACAAAGTAACATTTTCTACTGGTACTCTAACCGATGATGCCTTGACCTGGTGGAATGCATATGCCCAACCTTTGGGAGTAGAGCAAGCCAGTCAAATCACCTGGACTGAGTTAAAAAGGCTTCTGACAAACAAGTATTGTCCCCAGACTAAAATCAGAAAAATGGAAGAAGAACTTTACAATCTGACTATAAAGGGAAATGATCTTAAACCTTATGTTAGAAGATTTAATGAATTAACAATCCTATGCCCGAACATGGTGCCAAACACCGAGAAACTCTTGGAAGCTTTCATCGGGGGACTACCTTAAAGCATTGAAGGAAATGTTACTGCCTCTAAACCTTAAACTTTAGAGGAAGCCATTAACATAGCCCAAAGGCTAATGGATCAAGTAACCAAGCATACTCTAGTGCAAGTATCAAGTGACAAAAAACAAAAGTTTGATGACAGAAGAACTTTCAACAACAACTCCTGCAGCAACAACAACTACCGTAACACTAATACCAACAATCGCTACAATAATCATCAACTACAACAAAACCGAAGGCAAGAAGCTGTTAGAGCTTATGCTATTACTCCATCTGGAAACAATAGGTATGCCGGAGACCTCCTATTATGCAAGAGATGCAATCTCCATCACACCGGACCTTGTACTGGTAAATGTAATATTTGCAACAAGGTAGGACGTTTGACCAAGAATTGCCAAAACAAGAAGCCAGTCACTAGAAGTAATCAACTACCAGTGACAATTGTATGTCATGCCTATGGAGAAAAAGGGCATTATACAAATCAGTGCCGAAAGACCAACATCAATTCCCAGGGAAGAGCCTACATGTTAAGAGATAAAAATGCTCATCAAGACCCGAACGTTGTTACGGGTACGTTTCTTCTAAATTAGCATTTAGCTAAAGTATTGTTTGACTCTGGTGCTGATAAAAGCTTTATATCCATATCTCTTGCCTCTAAACTAAATAGTCTGTCTATTACAATAGATACCTTTTATGATATCAAAATGGCTGACGGAAACTTAGTAAGCACAAACACCATTATTAAAGGCTGCACTCTAACTTGGTTAGATCAACCTTTCGAAATTGATCTCATGCCAATTAAACTTGGTAGTTTTGACGTTGTCATTGGTATGGACTGGTTGTCTAAGTATCATGCCAAAATTCTCTGTGATGAGAATGTCGTTCACATTCCTATCAATGGTGAAACTCTAATCATTCGAGGTGATCAAAGTAAAACTCGACTAAATCTCATATCCTATATAAAAACCAATAGGTATATATCCCGAGGTTGTCAAGTTTTCATGATACAAGTAATGGAAAAGAAATCAGACGAGAAAAGACTAGAAGATATCCTCGTAGTTAAAGAATTTTCTGATGTTTTTCCTGAAGATCTACCTGGTCTTCCTCCTGTTCGCCAAGTAGAATTCCAAATCAACTTAATCCCTGGAGCAGCGCCTGTAGCCTGAACACCTTATAGACTGACTCCTTCAGAAATGCAGGAGTTATCTAACCAGCTTTAAGAACTAGCAGACCGAGGTTTCATTCGACCAAGTACATCGCCTTGGGGAGCTCCTGTCTTATTTGTTAAAAAGAAAGACGGATCTTTTAGAATGTGCATCGATTACTGAGAGTTGAATAAACTTACCATAAATAATCATTACCCATTACCCAGGATCGATGACTTATTCGATCAACTTTAAGGTTCAAGCGTTTACTCAAAAATTGATTTAAGATCAGGCTATCATCAACTGAGAGTAAGGGACGAAGATATTCCTAAAACTGCTTTCAGAACAAGATACAGATACTGACATTTATGAAATTTCAGGTCATCCATTTGGTTTAACAAACGCACCTCATAGACTTGGATCTCATGAACCGTGTTGTAAACCATATTTTGGAAAAATGTCGTAAGAGTATTTAACGAGATATTCATAACACTTCACGTAACAAAGAAAACACGCAAATCATCTGAGAAAATCTTGGAATTAAACCCCAAAAGAGAAATTTACTGGCAAGTTCCTACATGTGATTTCTGGATTCGTAACGTGCAATTACATTGGACATCTTCATTGAAGAGACAATGACTTCATGTTTGATCCCTGCCAAGATGAAGTCTTAAAGAACTGACATCTCCTACAACACCCACAAAATGCGTCACTTCTTAACCGGCCGGCTATTACCGAAGATTTATCGAAGGTTTTTCAAAAATTGCAAAGCCTTTGACTAAATTAACCCAGAAAAACAAGAATTATATCTGGGGCGAAGAACAAGAATCAGCTTTCCAACTCCTTAAACAAAAACTCTGTGAAGCACCAATCTTAGCATTACCAGAAGGAAACGATGACTTTGTCATTTACTGTGATGCTTCTCTTCAAGGTCTAGGAGCTGTATTAATGCAAAGAGAAAAAGTCATTGCATATGCATCTCGACAACTCAAACCTCATGAAGAAAACTATACCACTCATGATCTTGAATTAGGAGCAGTGGTATTTGCTCTTAAAATCTGGAGACACTATCTATACGGTACAAAGTGTACAGTTTTCACTGATCACAAAAGCCTTCAACACATTCTTCGTCAAAAAGAATTGAATATAAGGCAACGCCGATGGTTAGAACTACTCGCAGATTATGATTGTGAGATTTGCTATCATCCTGAAAAGGCAAATGTTGTGGCAGATGCCTTAAGCCGGAAGAAACAAATCAAACCACTCCGAGTTAGAGCATTGATCCTGGCCGTTAATCCAAAATTACCATCTCAAATACTCAAAGCTCAAAATAAAGCCCTTAAAGAAGAAAATGTCAAAAACGAAAACCTACGAGGAATGGACAAATCATTTGAAATACGTCCTGACGAAACTCATTGTATCAAAAATCAAAGTTGGTTACCACTTTTTGGTGGTTTAAGAGACTTGATCATGCATGAGTCTCATAAATCAAAATATTCTATTCACTCGGATTTTGATAAAATGTACCGCGATCTAAAGAAACTCTATTGGTGGCCTACATGAAGGCAATCATCGCAGAATATGTTGGCAAATGTTTGACATGTTCTAGAGTTAAAGCAGAATGCCAAAAGCCATCTGGTTTACTAGTACAATTGGAAATTCCTATGTGGAAATGGGAAAGAATAACAATGGATTTTGTTACAAAGCTACCCAAAATTGCAAACGTACATGACACCATCTGGGTCATTGTCGATCGTCTTACTAAATCTGCAAATTTCATACCTACTCGAGCGACTGATAGTATGGAAACTCTTACAAGGTTATACATCAAAGAAATAGTCTCTTGACATGGCATGTCAATCTCCATCATCTCAAATCGTAACAGTCATTTCACATCCAGATTTTGGCAATCATTGCAAAATGCTTTGGGTACTCAATTAGACATCAGTACATCATATCATCCTGAAACTGATGGACAAAGTGAAAGAACCATTCAAACACTCAAAGACATGCTTCGAGATTGTGTCATAGACTTTAGGAAAGGATGGGATAAATACTTACCATTGATATAATTTTCCTACAATAACAGTTATCATGCCAGTATGAAGGCAACACCATTTGAAACACTTTATGGACGAAAGTGCAGATCACCTGTTTGTTGGGCTGAACTTGGAGATGTTCAACTCATTGGACCAGAAATAATTCTTGAAACCACTAAAAAGATCGTGCAAATTCATCAACACTTGCAAGATGTAAGAGATCGGCAAAGAAGTTATGCCAATGTAAGGCGAAATCCTTTAGAATTTCAAGTTGGCCCAGTGGTAAAGTATCACCTCGTAAAGGTATCTTTCGATTTGGAAAACAAGGAAAGCTTAATCCCCGATACATTAGACCATACAAAATCCTTGAAC